>JAXGGA010006070.1:0-72747 GCA_038373865.1 Uloborus plumipes
AATATTTTTAAAAAAATATCAACTCAGCATTCTGAAGAAAGGGTGGGAGGAAGAGAGCACGATCATTGTGGGCCCCCTCTGGTTGCACCACTACAATAAGAAGTCCGGGGGGCAGGCCCATCATTTAGGGGGGCAGGGGGGTCAATTGCCCCCCTGGCTTTGAGAAATCAATGTATTTACATATAAGTGGGCGTGGATTTGATTTTTTCCGGTGAAATTGCATTGTGTTTGGACCCTTTGCCCCCCTGGAAAAACTTGAAATTACGTACCTGCCGGGGGGGGGGGGTACTTCTATGGAAAATTTTGAAAATTTACCTAAAAAATGCTGGTTTTCAGCTGATTTCAGGGCAGATTTTACTGATAAAGTTATTACGATAGTCAAGTTTTTTTTTTTATTTAAATTTCGCCATAGTAGTTTCAAAGTAGAAGAAATTGTAATAATGTACCAATAAATACCCAATTATGGAGTATATACACTCATTCTTTAATACAGCACGGAAAAATAATGTTCTTTTCCAACTGCATTTCTTGGCGAATTATACTTAATTTCATTATGTTCAAAACCCAACCAAAAATGTTGGGGGTGCTGCGCACCCCCGTAAGCCCGCCTATGCTGTTGTCGGTGCAAAATATTGTTATTATTATTACATTGATCGCGATTAAGGCTGGTGTACCATTTAAAATATTAAACCTATGTATCAAATCAAATGAGATGATTTTGAAATGTAAATTTGTATTAATAGAATTAAATATTATTTTACGCATCTCAGCATTAGTTTACTAACTGTTGTTTCCTTCATTTTATCTGTGTAAGCATTACTGGGGAAATATACAATTGTGGGCCCACCCACTAAATTAAGGCTCGAGCCGCGACTGATTTCAAATTCGAATTTGGCATGATTTCATCAAAAAGTGATTCAATTTATTTTTTAAAGAATGCTAATTTAAATTATTTTTTTACAACTCTGAAAATCAACACATCAGAGGGCGGCCAGTTTCACAAGCCCAGTGCAGCATCTCATCCAAGTTTTGTGAAGCCTTTGTGTAGGATGTATACCAGAGCAGCTGAAGGGGTGAGTCCTCTCTGTTTTATCTCTTATTGAAATCAGACAGCTTCATTTTTTTTCATTTGATTTGCAATTTTACAGAATTGTTTTCGTTAGCACTTTTTGGAACATTTAAAGCAAAAACTGCATCATAACGTCCTGCCCATCTAGTAGGGTCTAATGCTTTTAATGTTATTGAAGTTGAAGACTCACTTTCTTTATTAGATATAAAACTGAATAAAATATTCCATCTTTTGATACTATGCAAAAGAAAAAAAAATTATAAATGTGTTGAACTGTTTCAAAATTTTTTTGCATATCAATAACCTCTCTCTCTGCATCATTGAGTACAAGATTTAAGTTATGAGCAGCACACAAGTGAACATTTGGCTCGACATCATTTATGAGTTTTTGAAGTCCACCATAAGCCCCTTTCATTGTGTCAGCATCATAATATTCTTGTCCTCGACCCTTTTTTAGAGCAATATTTTTGTCATTTATGGATATAATAACTTGCTTGGACATTGCTAACTCAGTTTGATCCTTAACAGCATAAAATCCTAAAAATGTTTCTTTAAATGCTTAGCAATCACCTTGAAATTGTACTATGTTCTTTAGCTTTCTCACTTTGGATTTAAAGCAGAACTTAAAAAAAATAAAAAACGTACTTTTCAAGTAAAATTAAATACTCAAGTACAACATAAAAAAATATTTCTGAGCTTGCAGCCTCTTGGGCCGAGGCCCTCTTGGGTTGGAGGTTCGTGGCATCCTGCCAGCCCCTGCCACCCTATTGTTACGCCACTATATAAGATACCTAAATATTCTAAATTTAAGACTTTTGAAGTTAAATTTGTTGGAGTCAAGAGTCAAGCACTTCCTTACTCATCATTCTTCCTTACTCATATTCAGCATTTATATTTTTAAGAAAATATTTAATACCATTAGTTTTAGAAATGTCCCCTTTGCTTGAACTAACAAATGAAATCGAAACTTAATATCTCTTCTAAAGGTGAATATGCAAGGAATGGGAACTGTCTTGATATTTTGCTTGATAAAAAAATAAATAAAAATTCAGCTTCAATTTACTTTTTGTTAATTCTCAGGATATTTTATAACACTCGACTACTATTAATAATTTTCATCAATATTTACAAAATTGATTAAATTTTGTCAACATAAGGCGCGGATTCAGAGGAGGGGTCATGACCCCCCCCCTTAACCAACCAAATATAGCAAAAAATTGATTTTTTTAAGGACTAAAAATCAAAAAATTGCCAACCTCCCCCTTTTTGCACAAAAATTTCACTTTGACCCCCCCCCTTTCTGAAAATGACCCCCTCCTTAACCAGAAGCTGGATCCGCCCAACATATTATCCGATCAATATATTAATAAATTTAAGAAAAACTGAAATTGTATACTACAACTTTATTAAGAAAGTATGGCTTTGGAAAAAAATTTTTATTTGATAAATGTTAAAAATAGGCATTTCTATATCTAAGTGTCAACACCATCAGAAATGTGTAAAAAAGTTCAGTTTCACTAGCTTTATTTTAAAGCAACTTAAGTGTTCATGTAATTATTAGCTAGATGTAATTTATTTATTTCATAAGAATTTTCAAGTTAAATATAATACACTGTTGATTATTTACCAGTTTCTGATTCCAAGGGCTCAATACACACAATCAGTTTATTTAAATATAATTTTCTTCTATGCTTCAGTATATTTTATAATAGTGTGTATCCTAAGAGAAAATATTGAATGAAATAACACTTGTGAAATGAAAATTTACAGCATAAGTTATTATAGGCCGAAGCACACCTCATGCTTCGGGCAGATTGAAGCTTCAGTGAAATGGCGAAGCTTTGGCTCACCTCTATTTTTAAGTGTTTATGAAAGATTCAATTCTGAATTTTTTATTCAACATGTACAGATATTTAATCTTTAAAAACAAGTAGCACGTGTACGAGCACAAGAACATTTGCGCCGGCAGACACCCTTCTGGAAGCAAAAGGGTGACATCCATAACGCATTTAAAAGGTTTGGAAAATATATTTAAATCCTGATATATTTTAGATTATATTTATGCAGTAGCATCACAGAAGGAGGGACGGTCCACCCCCGGAGATACCCTTCTGGGAGGTGGCACTCGAAATGTATTAAAAGTTTTTTTGAAAAATATAAATATTGTCTTTCTGAAATTTTACCTATTATTTAAAATTATATATATATATATATTCTATAAAATCTTGTAGCATTGCTTGGGAGAGGGGGCACCCTTCAGGGGCTAACACCCAAAATGTATCTTAGAGCTTCTAAAAAATTCCAATATTTTCCTTCTGAAATTTCCACCAATTTTTTCTAGTTTTGTATAATCTATGCAGCCCACTCTGTGGAGGGGGGGGGGGTTGTACCGCATGATACCCTTTGGAGGGTGACCCCCAAAATATATTTAACAATTTTAAAATTATAAATGTATCGTTTCTGATATTTCACCTAATATTTTTAAGTTATGCATAATTAATCAAACTCTGTAGCATCACTTTGGGGGAGCGGAAGGCTTTGAATTACTAAATTTATCAAAAATGTTAATAAGGCTGCTTGACATAGCATTGGATGCAAGAAATCAGAGAATTCAGCAGGTCCAGTAAACTTAGACAAATGTTATAAATTGATGTGAATTGCACTAAGTCAAGAACTTATTTTTCGTATTTTCATTGCCGATTCAAAATTTTAAATATGATGTTAGTCATTATAATTCAGGGATGCACAACCTGCAGTACAGGAAGCTTGTTGAATTGGCCTGCAGCCAATTCTTAAAAAACTATTTTAAAAAATTGAAGCTTTTTTCTCAAATCCCAAAGCATTTATTATTTATTGCACAAATTTAGTTTCAAGGTTGAATACTGGCCGATTTTACTGCCATTTATTATAAGCAATTTCACAAAAATTATTTTCCTAAAATCGTTTAACTTAAAGAAATGCTATAGACCGCACATTTCGGAGATGAAAGATATTTAAAAAGCGATAGCTTTATGCATAAAATAGATAAAATGAGAAACAATGCTTAAAAGCACAAATAATATTAAAAGTTTTAAAAGTGGCAAACATATTTCGGAGGCAACAGACTCCTTCTTCAGTGTCCAGCAAGTAAATAGAATGAAACAAGGTATTGGGAAAGTTTAAATACGAAACAGGAAAGAAGATATACCAATCAGATCTAAGCATGTGCTGAGGTAGTATTTGACGTATCAAAATATGTAAATTTGAGCCAATCATTAAAATTTTAATCAAATTGCTTATATTTGAAAGAGAGAAGAATCAAAGGTTGAAAAGACGAAAGCAAATGAAAGTCAAGGGTATTTAGGCTACTTCATGTGTTATATAATAACCTCTTATTATATTATCATGCTAGTCTGGGGACAACAAAAAAAAAAGCTAGATATATCCAAAAACACAGCATAACCAGGGTCAAAAAGAGAATTGGTACTATTCAATTACCATACAAATTAGTAACATGTGCACCTACAAAAAGATTTTTCTTCGTGTTTGGGCAATTTTCAAAGTAAAAAGAAAATAAATTTTGCCTAACAATTGTGCTTTTAAAATTCAAAAAGAAAAAAATAATTAATATACGCTTTTTATTTTATTTTGGAATACCAATCGAAAGTTGCAGCTTTAACTGCAATAAATTTAGATGTATGGAAAACATATCAGAGTTTTTCATTATTTAAAAGAAGATACCTTTTCTAAAAGTTATAACTTTTTACTGTGACGTCAAATGAAAAACCATCTTCACACAGAAATATGTATAATTTTTCAACAGACAAAGGAAAAATGTGATGTATGTGAATGAGCGATATAACAAGGAATGATGCATACTGTATAAATTGATTTTTAAAAATATTATTTCTCTTTTGTTGTGATTTTTTTTATATAGAAATACTGAAAGTTTATAATTTATACTTTTAGGGAAAAATGTATTTTTAGTCTGGTTTGTCAGTTATTACATAATTAACTATGATCAGGCAACCTGCTTGTACTTACACAACTCCAAAATTACCCCTAAAATTTAGAAAAAGTCTACTGCAAACCCTGCATATTTTTTTTTAAATACAATTTTTGCTGGATATCTTGCAACCATCCCAACTATATCATGTTTTTTAAAAAGGATTAAGAAAGAAATCAAGTTTCAATTTTTCCAAACATCAAAGAATTGATTACCAATCATTTGAAAAATATGGACAATGAAATTATCTGATATTTTCCTGAAATTGAAATGGATAATGCCCAAAACAATTAGATTAAAAGAAAAAAAAAATCTGAAAATAATATTGAGACATCAGGACTTCCTGCTAATTTGAAATAGAAATTGTTGGAATCTTGGCAGTCAGAACTTATGGGAAAACTAGAATGAACAGCAACAACGAGGAAAATTTCTGGCAGTGTGCTACCGCATAATGAATATAAAGACTTGAAAAATGAAACATTATCAATACTGTTACCATTTCTATCATTGTGTTTCTGTGAAAGTGCTTTTTCGGCTTTAAGTGCAATACAAACAAAAGAACAAACCGACTGCAGCCTGAAGGTAATGTTATACTAGCCATCATCAGCATCCATTCTTGTATAAAATCTTCAATGTAACAAAACACAAGCCCAAGTATTCCATTTGAAAAGTAGGAGAAGTCAACCATTGTTAGAAATAAGTGGTTGTTAGTCGCATTTTGCGACCAAAAATTTTGATTTGATGCCAAGACTTTCAAACCTAGGCGCCGAATTTGACCCATAAAATTTTAGAATACATCGAAGCCCCCAACTCATCTGTGACATGAAGGATAAATTAGTTAAAGTAATTAAGTTGTCCTAGGACTCGTAACCTTCAAAATTTTCAGTTTTCTGGAAAAAATATATGTTATGCATAATTTAGTTCTGAACAATTTGATACCATATTTTTTGCAATATACTCAAAAAACATTTCTAATTGTTGTAAAACTGTAAACAATCCCTGAGTGGCAAGCCCATGGTGAGGATTTCATTAAGGGAGGGGTTTTAATCAGACACGCCCAGGGGCGCCCCTAGCGGCAGACATTCCGGACCCCTATCCCGGGCGGCATTTTGGCTTGAATATCTAAAAGTTTTCTGTAAGGTAGAAAAGTATGAACCAATGTAACAAACATCATTCTTTTCTCACTTCGGAATCCCAATAGTTATGAATTCAGCCATGTTTAAGCGGTTTATTTAAAGGTATCCCTTTCAACACAGCAATTTTGGCTTTTTCATCACAGCCTATTAAAATAAACGAATCTTTAGGGCAATTCCACAGAAATGGGGAACTGATGATCAATTTTTCAAAATTATTTTTTTTCTCACAAATTAGGTATCATTTTAAAGCTTATGAGTTGCAGGATAAGAAAATAATACAAATTATCACAAGAGTTTAATCCTGTAAGAGTTACAAGACTTTAAACAAAGGTATAATGGACACGCTGCCACAACTCATTTTTTGATAACTTGTTGAACTTAGTATTTCAAACTATAATTGCAATATTTTTCTAATTATAACTGCTTCAGATGCTTGCCACAACACTGTAGAGCAAATGTAGCATAAAAAATTAAACCTGATTTTTTTTTTTCACTGTAGAAGCCTAATTATAATAGGCACTTTGACAAAATTACGTCCGACACCAAATTATCTAAATATTTGTGCTGTATAAAATTGGATGGAATATTTTACAAAACATTTTATTTGCAAATAAGAACATCAATTACTGTTGAAAATGCAATCCAATCAAAATTCAAAACAATAGTTTTTTGTTTTTTCATGGTGTCGGACGTAAGAAAAAAATTACGTCCGACACCGCATTACGTCCCAACGCCAAATTTTTCTCATTCAATACCTTGTTCTAGTTATGGGATTACTCTAAATTGCCACAGAAGAGGTGAGGGACTGTAGTAATCTCAGTTTTTTGCACTGTAGTCATTAAAAATGTCTTTATTAATAGTTGTTCTTTCTTTAAAATATTTCTTCTAAATCAGGAAATAGATTAATCCAATCTACCTCAATACAATAGTTTCAGTGGCGAAAAGGTGATGATAAAATGTCAAAAATACAATTAATTAGTACTTATAGAGGCTTTTTGGGAACTGGTAAAACAGAAATGAAATTTTCTCCTTCACACATAAGTTAACCGAGAGCAAGCTAAGACTTTTGAGCAGTTAAAATATCAAGTCAATGATGAAAATGTTGTAATAATGCAGCTTGATTTTTCTGAAAATGCTGCAATTTTACAGCAAAATGAGATTTAATCCGCACATTGGGCATATGCCCAAGCCATAGTTTTTTCAGCTTAGGCATGGATTTCCAAAGAAATCGCTAAAGTTTTGCCATAATTTCTGATACTTTAGATCACACTAAAATCACTGTACATAAATTAGCAAGTTACCTTTTTGATTATATTTTAAAGCCAATTACTCAAGTATTCAAAATATTTAAATTTTCTCAGATGGACCCTGTTCAGAATTTTAACAAAGATATTTATTTTGCAACTATTATTTATTTGAACAGGAGTGCGATGTGAAATTAATATGGGATTTTTTTACAACCTTCCATGGGAAAGGGGTTGTCAGCGTCATAGGTGGTACCATAAAAAAACTGTCTGGAGGAATGTAAAAGCAGGAAAGGTGTTCATCAGTACATTACGAAAGTATGTATCTATGGCTTCGTCATTAATTAAAGACGTGCATGTACAGTACAAATCATCTGAAGAAATTATACAGGATTCCGCAACTTTGCTCCAATATTTGGAGAAAATCCTTGTAGTTCCAAGTATTCAAAAAGCAATTTCCACCAATGAAATTTGCATTTCAGAAACTTCTTCTTCAAAAACATTTCAGACTTATGTTGTTACAATGATATATCCGATGAATTTGAAGATATGGATTTTATTTCAAATCTTAAAGTGAATGACTGCGTTATCGTTCTGTATGAGTCGGTTCGTCCCATACCCAGGATGCATTACTCAATTAAATCATGAAGAGAATGAAGTCTTCGATGCATAGGGCAGTAGGTCACTTTAAACGGCCAAAGGAGCAGGATAAAATTTTGTGTTTGAAAGAAAATATTATTAAAAAAAAAATTTCCGCCTCTCCCAATTGGAAGTAGGGACAATTTACGTTTAATGAAAATATTTAAAGTGTAATATTGAAAAATATCTCATGTATTGTCCATTACCATATTATTCAATATTCGAACAAAAATAAAATTAATTTAACTCGGTATTTAAAACTTTTATTTATGTCCGACAACATGTAGTTTTGTACATATTACGTCCGACACCAAGATTTTACGTCCGACACCAATACCAAATTCCATATTTCAAGTCTTAATACTTCTGAAATTGAAATTTTTTTTCTGTGTTATTGATCTTTCATCATTGTTCTTTGGTATAAAAGTAGTTAGAATATTACAGATTAAGCCATTGACCTGAATCTTAGATTTTAGTTTTGCAAGTCTCATTTTTCAGATTCAGCTTATACGTCCGACACCATAAGTAGAAAATTTTTTTTGTTTAAATAAAATGTTTTATCAGAAATTCTTTTCATGGTTAATAATTCTACATGCATGGGAAAGTATGTAAAAAAATATTTTGGTCAGTTTCAAAATTGTATACCAGCAAAATTTATTGTTTTTTAAAGCAAATTTCGTACAATTCTTACGTCTGACACCGTGGAATTGCCCTTTAGAAACTATAATTGTCAATGGAGGCATTTTGAAAAACAAAACAAATTACAGTAGATAACTTTTTTGAGCATGTCAAGGTTTTTAAATTGTTGATAGAAGACAGGGACTTCTCGAACCTAGTTTTGTATGTGTGTGGAGGGGGGGGGGGTCTCATTTCACCAATGAAACACCGAATTTTACCGAATAAATAAACGAAAAATTAATTAAATATATGCATAGATAGATCCTTACATCTAATGAGAAGAGACATCAGGTATCAATAAAAAAAATAATGCATGATTGTAATATTGCAAAACTCTCCCGCTGTCTCCAAACTTTTAGAATCATTAAGGAAAATTTGCCGAAAAAGAACATTTTTTTGTAAAAGTAGCTTTTAAGTAGCAACTTTAGTAGCCTTAAAGTAGCTTTTAAGCAATAGTAATCACTATTCGCTTAATCATAGCATGCGTCAGGTCTTCTCTGATCTCACTGAAATAGGGGTGATAGGTAAGATGACAGAAAGGATAATAATAAGAAGCATTTTAAGTCGTATCAAACAACGTAGAACGATGCTAATTTCAAATACATAGTTTAGTTGAATATGTCAAAAGGATAGCAAATGTAAATTTCAAATTGAAAACTTCGGAAAGTTCCCATCCAAAACCCATCACCCCTTTTTTAAGTTCAACGGTTCGAGAGTGCTAGGCTCGGTTTTCAAGGACGGACAGTACCTGGTATTTCTGATATACTAGCAAGCAAATTATTAATGTCTAGTCAAGAAGTCATAAAAGTGTGCATCAGATACAAGTCTAGTTGAACTGCATTTTTTAAAATGGTTATTTTATATAAACTTTCGATAATTGATTGCATATACATATATTTAAAAATTTAGGACATGATACGTATTTTTAGTAGTTACATATACCCAATGTATGTGTAACCTGTAACACACTCAATGTATAGGAAACATGTAAAGCTCGTCCAAACTTTCTGTTTTTTTTTTTTTTTGTATTCTTTTTTGTTTCTTTAAATTTATAGCTTTCATAAATATAAGTAGGGCTGGATTTACCCACAAGCTAAACAAATTCATTTTCAAATGCTTGAAAACCTTGAAAGTTTTTAAAAAGGTACCAGATTCAGCTCCTTATAATGCTTCCTGTGTCAAAAATGTAAAACTCATGATTCTTGCATTTCTGTAGCATATTGCTTGAGATAAATTTTAGTGATTCACATGTTTCATTTCTTGCTATTTATTTAATGACACATTTAGTATTTTGGTAATTCTTTGTTATCGCTTCCCTTTATCATTACTGCATTTTGTTAATATGTTTAACACGAGAAAAAAAAATACTAGACTACTATTCTTCTTCGTTTTCTTCACTGTAGTGATTGAAAAATAAAGCTGTTGTGAAAAATCTTAACATCTATTTCTTAAATTAAAACGGACATTTCTTATTAAGTTAGTGCAATCTGTGAAGCTCATATATTTGCAACTGGAAAGTGTAAAAAAAGTGCCTTAAATATAATTATTCTAAAGGCCTTGAAAACAATTAAATAAGTCTTCGAAACTTCTTGAAAAGTTTTGCAACTTTATTTCTCATTTAGAGCATTAATTGTTGGCCAGGATGTTACTCCCCTGTTTTCTGAATCTTCTCATCATTTTTTAAATCTTTCTATAGATTTTTTTTCTACTGATTATTTTACATTTACCGTAAAGTCGGGTTACTTGGACCCTAAGGGGTTACTTGAGCCCATTACAGTAAAATGATAAAATCTAGGTTTGGTACTTATTAGTTGAAGACTTGCACGTAGTTCCTCGTTTCTCCTCTAGGTAGAAGCACTCTGCAGTCTCTAATGCTAGTACCAAACCCAGATTTTATCATTTTACTGTGGGCTCAAGTAACCTCCTTGTGGGTCCAAGTAACCCGACTTTACGGTAATTCAGTGTTGTGTTAGTCGATTGATTGGAGAGACGATCAAACACTAACTTTATACCGAAAGCTGATGTTAGTTTTCATTTCTCCTCCCAAGCTCTTTTTCCTTATCGATTAATGTCACTGATTTATAGAACCACAAGCACAAGCAATTATTATTTTGATAGATTTTAATTTACAAAATAAGGTATAACTTTTAAAAGGCATTGTTTGCCTATTTTTCTCCTGTTATTTTTGTAATCTTAATTCTCTTATAAGGTCTCAAAATGCAGAATTTTAGATCCATTCTTCAAAAATTTTCCCGGGGGAGAGACCCCCAAACCCCCTAAAATTGCGAATATTCCATATTCCATTAAAAACAGTCATTGCATCATTTTCCTTATCCTCGAGCCTATCCCCTTTCTAGATCAATCAAAAAGAAAAGAAAGAAGATAGCATGAAGTGAAACAACGAGGTAAAACAAAAAAGTGAGGCTCTGTATCAGCGAAAAAAAGACACATAGTTGACAAAAATGTACTATTGTGTCTACTGCAATGTTTTCCAGACTACAAAAGGACACTATTTAGCTAAAATGACTTAGGGCGACGTTCGGTCTAAATCCGACCCTGAATATAGGATTTTATTTTCTCACACTGTTTTTAAACTCACTACATCTATTTATTGGGTTGTAGTTACAAGTCATTTATTTCTTTTTAAACTATAATCATATAGAGAGGCGGCATTTTGCATTTTTATCCAGGGCGGCATAACTGCTAGGGCTGCCCCTTGACCCACTGTCTAAAATTTTTCAGAAGGGCAAGAGGGAGTGCATTTTATATAAATTGCACTAAAAACAGCAAAAACCATGTCCACTCACCAGTAAATATACATTAATTTCTCAGACGAAGGAGGGAATGTGTCAAATAATTCATTTCAGTTTGATGGACATGAGTAGCATAATAGAGGTGGTTTAATCCCTTAGAAGCCTTAGTTTTATGTTATGTCATCAGCCCTTAAGATCCTTCAGAAGGTAAATTCTGGTTCTGTTAGTGACCGCAATAATTATTCATTTTACAACGTCTTCAAAATCAAGACATTCATTGCAGATAAATATTAACACAACCTTATGCATTGGGATAGAGACAACATTCTTTTCTTTTTTGTAAAATTCCAAATACCACTAGGGTTTTTACAAAATATGATTTCAGTCTATAAAGAGAGGACTATTATAAATTGGAGCAAATTAAAAAAAAGACACCTCACAAACTTTAATATGTATTAAAATTCATTTTAGTCAAATATATATTTTCTCCATTTGGCTTTTTATCATCTTCAGCACACTTGGAGGGGCTTAACCTGTAAAACCCACCCTTTGGGAATGACTGCTGAATGGGATTAATGTTAACAGCAGGTGCTTAAGCCTTTTTTTCTCAGAAGCGTTTTTCGTTTTGCATGCATGATATCTCAAAAAGCTTTTTATATATTTCTATGCAACTTTTTTTACGTATTTGTTTGGCCTATTTATGAAATCTGAACCTCAATGTTACGTGAAAGTCAAACTCAATTTTTCAAAAAAAAAATTTCTTTCAAAATTTTGATATTTATTTTAACATTTCAATTAAAAAAAAAGTTTTAAAAAATTTAAATTGAGGTTCAGGTCTTGAGATACTCAAAAAATAATATTAGGATTAGAATCCTTTTTCCAGTACAAGAGAGTGCACAAAATTTTTTAACCGTGAGAAAACTACATTTTACTATTACTTTTTTGTATCACAAAATTTTACTGCTTAAATTTATGTTACATTATGTATTATTTGTGAGATTTTCAGCTTTAATTTAAATCTAAAAGTTTAAACATAGCTTTTGTAGAGATTTAGTTACACGCTTTTAAATAATGGGTATTTGCTGTGTCACGTTTAAATTTTAAGTTCTTAGACCCCTTAAGAAATGCAATTTTTTCTTTAAAAATCATTTTCTTTTGCATATTCCACAGATATTTTTGAATAAGCTATCATCACATTCAGCATATTTAGCTAATGTATTCTTTTTAATATTTGAATACATGCATGTTTGATTCATTAAGAATGACACATAGGTTGTTCCTTTTGACGCTTAGAGACTTATTCTATGCGTCATCATGACACCAAGATTCATTCTTATTTCTAACACTGATGTTAAAAACATATGTGAGGAGTACTAGAGCACTTTTCCTCTTTAGGGGTACAGTCGCAAAAAAAGTTGAGGGCTAAGGCAACATAATACTCTCTGTGCATTTATAAACATTTTTAAAACTGCAGTAATGTTATTAGTAACATTCTGTGTGTAAAAAAAAAAAATAATTACATTTAGGATTCACGAATATTATTTAAATGTTTCAATCAATGTTAATTCAATTCAGTGTGATTGCATACTTATAACTATGAAATTAATTTGGAAATAAGACAGAAAATATTTTTCTAAAATAAATGATATCAAAATTATTGAAGCAAAGAACTGCAAAACTGTTGTAAGTTCAGAATTCATTATTTATTTTTTTGTGATTTAATAATGTTGATTTTATCTTTTGCTGGCAAGAAATTGTTTTTATTGTAGCAACACATCATAATTTGGGTGCAAACGCACCAGCTGTTTCAATACTTCCATACGTAGTATAAGTAGAACCAATTTTTATAGATAGAATGTATCTTACAGCTTTCTCAAATGAACAAAGAAACAAATAAAGGTGAAGTTATTTAAAAGCTAAATATATACTGAGGGTTTGAAAAAACCCAGGTTTTTGATCTAAAACCTGGGCTTTTCAAAAAACATTTTAATATCATTCTCTATTCAAGCATTGTGCACCTATTTTTACTCTTCATAGAAGTAGGGGAGTCCTGAAAAGAGGTCAATGTGACCGCCTAAAAAGATTCTTATTCTGCAAATTTGGAAACAGCATTGTAATATTGAATTTTTGATATTGATATTATATTTTAAATTGATATTGGAACTGAATTTAAAAATTAGAATAATTATTGCTTATTTTGATCTCTAGGTATTAAAAAAAAAAATAGAGTGAAATTCAGGTGTAGTTTTATTTCTAATACCTAATAAGTTACCAGGAATGGAAGTTTTATGGAAGGTAATTTCTAGAACTGGTACTGACCAAGATTTGATATTGTAACAAACTAAATATTATAACTAAATAGATCAATACTAATTTCTAGGCTTAGTATTGATCAAAATACTTGTTATTTTTAGTTTGTTTCTAACAAAGGTTTTCAATACAGTGAAATCTGTGTATAACGATACTCAAGGGACCGAGAAAAAATATCGTTATAGACAGATTATCATTATAGACAGTTTGAGCAAGAGTAGATGTGAAGTTGGCTGGGACCAAACCAAAATATCGTAATAGGCAGGTTTATCGTTATGTACAGTATCGTTATACACAGGTTTCACTGTATGCAGTAAATTTTGAAAAAAACCACTTTACCGACATAGCGGGTTTTTTCAAGTGGGCCCGCCCGATAAAACCTGGGTGGGTTTTTTCGGCTGGGCCTGCTTTGGCAAACCCTGCATATACTGCAAACAAAGGGGGTTAAAATAGCTAGCAGTATAAAAAATGGAATGAAATGCAAGTTGAAGGGGAAGAAATGTAACGCAAACCTGTTCATACTTTCTGATCAAATGCACCAATTGGGAATTCTTTTTTTTTCTGTCCTGGAGATTCATTATTTGAAGAAACTGTACAAAGATGTTTCGGAATTATTACTAATATGAGATCTAGGGATGATTTTGAAAGTATTCCAAAAATCATAAGTGGCAAAATTATGACCAGTAACAGCTGAAAAAGTCCAATGAAGAAAAACTTCAGAAATGAGAATTAATGATTTAAGTTTGACATAAACATTAAAATGATTAAAACCCATGCAATATTTTTTATGATATCATTTAACTCTAAAGTAAACAGTTACTAGTTCCATTTGTATACTAACTATTACAAGCTATATGTCCTAGTATTCAATTAAATGAGCAACATTGCATTCAAATAGAAAGAACATTTTTTCATAATTCAAGCCTTAAACCATGCACACATATTGTATACATTAAAATGTATGAAAATTTGAAACTATGTTTATCGAGCAGTGAAAAAATGTGATTTTCTACTTTGTATAAGGGAGCACCTTTTACAATAATAGAATGTAAAGGCAAGTGTGATAGTATTCAGTATTAATAACGAAGAAATAAAACTGAAATTCATATGAAGATTAAATAAAATAATTTAATATTAGTTGTATCACATAAGCAAAGGGCTTTGCTAAAAATAGAGTCACAAATTCAGAAAAAATAAGTTACTGTCAGTGAAGAGAAATTGTAGAGGATTCTTCGCAATTTGTGCTTTATCTACGTTGGTTTTTAACTTCAAAAACATGAGCATTTAACTATTGGTTTTTCACTTTACAATAAAGAAGAAGCCTTCAGACAAACCATTATTCAATTTATATTTCAAGTTCACATCATAAATACATTTCTATTCAAGATTATTGCAAATGATAAAGAAAGAAAACTTCCTTTCATTTTTCTTTCGAACAGTAATTATTATTTCCATTACCTCCATCATAAATCCATTAATTGGAAGATTATGAAAATTTTTCAGTGTGATTTTATTCATTAGAGTACAATTAAGTGTTGAACTTGGTTAAACCTATACATTGCTTCAACATAAATCCCTGACTGATAACTTTATCAAAATGCTACAGAAAAAAATCTCATGAACAGTAGGAAAATAATTTTAATGAATATGAATGAATGTTAAAAGTGTCATCATAGAAAAAGTACTATTTGCTTGAAATCAGCATTAGTTTACAATAACAATAATTACAGGAGCAGTGGAATTGTTGCACTATTGCTCTAATAAGTGCTCATCTCTCTATTGCACACAGCATATCTTTAAGAGAATCATTAAGGTGATAAGATCTTTTTTAAATTGCTGCTTCAAATTCCTTAGACCGATTTTAAAACTTACAATCAATAAAAGTCCTCAGAAAGTTACCTTTTATGACCCAGTGTAACTTTCCATTATGTCAAACGTTTTATATTAAAAACAAAATGCAAGACAAGCTCTTTTGACCCAATATTTTCTTATCTCAGTATAAGAAGAGTTTTGAATGAAAATCAAACAAAATTAATGGTGGCAACAGGAAAATATTTTCTGTATTTAACTAAAGCAAAGAACATATTGCTGATCACGGCTATGGCAATGCTATAATCTCATTCTCTAAGATTAAGTAAGATTGGTAAAAATCTCATAAGTAACAATCCTCTTTAATAAGAGAATTTATGTTTTGATGAACAATGAATTTTTCTAGTCTTTCAGCAATAAACATTACAGTATATTATAATATTTTGAATTATTTCATGCTAAGGAATAGTTCTGATATTGCAACTGAACATGAAAAAATCATTTGTGCTTGCACACAAGAAAAACAATCAAAATGCAGAATAATTGTTCGCTTATGTTGCTTACACAGCAACATGAAATTCGCTTGCCATTTTGATTTTTTTTATTTATCTTTACGTTGCACTTCAAAGTTTCTTCAGCTCAAATCAAATCTATTGGCAATTGAGATTTTCTAAACAATAAATATATATTTTAAGCTCATACCTTCAACATGTTAATAATTTTATCTCAACTTCTAAACTGGATTTCCAAGCATTATAATACAATATAGATTCATCATGCTTTATAGATTTTAATATTCTAAAAACTAAATTTACTACTAAAATGTCTGACATGCAGCTAAATCATTTCATTTTTTTCCCTTTAACTTTAAAACTTTTATCTGTATTTTTAATTAAAAAAAGCATGACGCACATTTCATTAAAACAACACTACCCGAAGAAGCATACTTGTGATCTAAAATACTTGAAAAATATTATAGCATTTAAAGAATCTTATATTGTATAGTTACTCTTAAAAATGCTACCCATAGAAAATTTGCAACACCAAAAAGGAGATTTAGAAACTGGTATATGCATCTTTATTCAGAAAAATCAAGAGTTACTTCAAGCAACTTTGCAACACAATGTGCAAAGTGGATATCACGTTTTCATTCCCTAACATATATGCTTTTCAACATAAGTAAAAGTAATTTTGGCAGTTGAATAAAATTAACATGTTTTTTAAGTTAATACATTTTACGATTATAAGCAAAACATGATCCAACGCTTAATAAATCATTGAAAGGTCGAAATGTGTATCACAAAACATATACTAACAAAGGTTAGATATCTTAAAGCTTACATCACCAAATAATATACATACCAAACTTTTTTTTTTCTTTTTTTTTTTTAAGTTTCACCAAGCAAGCATTTTGAGAGTTAACATTTCAAAGTTTCAGTGAAGTCGATGTTTGATGCAATGTTCAAAGATTTTGCTTCGCAATATTAATTTATTTCAAGGTATATAAACTTGAGTCACCTACAAACACCATAAATCACTAAACATGATAAGCGGGAAAACATCTCCAATATATTAACTAAAATGCCAATCCATAAACACAAGACATGAAGAGCACATAAAATAGTTATTGTTAAAAATGTTTATGTAGAATCAGACATTTTGGATATGGATGGCAGAATGGCTCTGAATAAAGGTGATATATAATCACATACTCATCAACTTATTCTCTCACATTTTGCAAAGATATTTCTAAGGCATGTACAACACCAATACACTTTTCTTCATAATAAAGCTTTTTATTATTCACAGCTCAGTCGCAAGCATGAATTTAGAGTACAACCATGTGAAATTCATATTTGAAAATCACACTCAAGCAATATTTGAATTTTCCCTAGGATGCAACTGTAGTAATTACAATTCGAACATCAATAAAACGACATCCTCCAATGGTGGCAACAAAAAACGTAACATAACTTCTCTATGTGCACCCTGTATATTTTCATCTGAAAGTTGTTAAACAGTAAATGGGTAGTATTGTATATGTGCAGCATCAAATCCTAATGATTTGTAGTCTAAAAGTAACAATATGATTTCTGTGTTTAATTACACAAGAAAATGGACATGGTAGGAAAAAACTGGAATAGAACTTAGACTTTGCTAACAGTAGAAAGATTCTACACAAACTTGTGTTCTTTTTAGAAGGATTCACTCAAAAAAAAGTTATCGCTAACATCGGAAGCATCATCATCCGATTCAGACCAAGTGTACACGAGATGATCATCAATATCTAAATGCAACAGTATGTTTTCCTCTCGAAACTCCAAATAATCCCACAAGAAAATTCTTCCCATATAATCCAGTTCTCCATCTTGATTTTGTCGCCGCCTACGAGTTGGAGGTGGTAAATCCACTTTAGTGCCATCAGGTTTTGCATGGAGATAAAAGCAAGCCCCACCAAATGGACATGTTCCTTCCCCTTGTTTGAAGTATTTGCAAGGCTTTTTACTTAACGCACCTTTATATTCTGTAATCAGTTTTTTCTTTTCTTCTTCTGTATCCACCCAATACAGACTCGGGGTAATAAAATCGGACGCAACCCTGCATTCAGGGCAGGCACGAGTGACCACCGGATCCAGCACGCTGTCAATGTGCTGGTTGCTACCGAATTCCTTGGACCTTCGCCACTTCCTAATGCAGCTCAGGCAAAATACATGATTACACTTCTCCAAGATTCCAAATCGTCGCTCGCTGATCGGATCCTTCTCCATGATGACATCCATGCAGATGCCACAAGTCTTATCAATGCTACGCTGGACAGCAAAGGCCAATTCCATGTCTTGTTCAAGCTCTTTTTCACACAGTTCTGTGTGTTCTTTGCGCTGTTTCTCATCATGTGGATGAAGGCATGCTTTACTACATAGTTCACAAACATTTCCATGGACAAATGGGCACTGATCATTAAAGGGGCATGCATCTTCCATAAAAGCAGCACATAACTCAGCAAAATGCAATTTTGCAGGCTCAGGATTTGCATAAATGGTTGATTTTACTGTGTCAGCATATGATCTAACAGTTTTGGGGACAAATTCAGGAGCATTTACCCAATTTGAGGAATGGGGACTACTCATTTCCGAATTCGAAACATCATTCTTAAATGCATTGCGGTGAAGAAAACTATACCTTGGTTGGTAAGCATCTTTCCTATTCGAATCAGGCCTGGTTGCGTGAGGGTTGCGACATTCTGGTTGTTGTCGAGAAGATCCTGCAGATTGTCTATCACCACGGTTACGTTGCTTAAAATTTTCTCCATCTTTCATTGGTGTGTGATCAAATCTACAACGGTCACCAAACTGACATTTTCCCTGCAGGTAGTAACGGCAGACAGAATCGGGTGTGCGACGAGAGGTATCGTGCGAAAATGGACATCTATCACCTTCTTTACAGGACGAATAAAGAAAAAATCGACATACCACATCATCTTGATTTAACATAGAGGAACCTTCAGCCATTTTTCGACAGATAACTCTTTAATTTTTTCCCTAAATTCATCCACCCCTCATTATCAACAATGACCACAAAACATTTTCACAGTCAGGGAAGAAAACGCACTGATAATGTATTCCTCCGCTGAGTCATATGATTGGCTGTTCTCTTTCCTTGCATCAACATCCTGTTACGTAAATATAGCTACACATCAGTTTTAGACATTTCTGTTTTGCTATCCAAAAGATAGAGCTGCAGAAACAAGAGAATTATTTTTTGCCAATTTACTTCGTCATGTTACGAAATTGCTTCAGAATGGAAAAAAAAAAAATATCGCTGAAAACAACTGCATATTCCCAAACAGAACTATTTTAAATGATCAAATAAGGACGCAGATGTGTAATGCCATCTAGTGACGAAAAACTAAAACTAATCTTATTCGGGGAGAAATAATCATTTTAAAAAATCTTGTTTCTGTCATTATGCATATGCATATGAGGTGTATCGAAAAAATTTTTTTTCGAAACTCAAAATGTCAACTTAATAAAAAGTTACCCCTATAGACCAAAAAATACCATTTTTTTTAAATTCAAATCAAGAACTAAATAACTTTTTTCTGAAAATGTTTTTGAAATTCAGGAAAAACGTTAAAACATTTTGAAAAAATGTGAGCAGTAAAGTTGGGAATTATTATGAAACAAAAGTTGTTGCTCTCGCGCAGCATTTAGTTTCCCCGCATACCAAGGCGGCTGGTGCTTCAAAAAAAAGGGGGTCGAGAGAAATGTGTGGAGGGTAGGAGGCAGTACCTCAGAAAGTTTTTTTTTTTTTAATTTGGCTATATTATTGGATTTTAACATCACCTCTAAAAAATGCGGAATATGGCATCAAAAATCAGCCAGGCTGGTTAACATAGACTCCCCACTCCTTCCGATTCATTCCATTCTTCTGAAATAACATGAAAAAAGTAATTTTTGGAATTTTCCGCTTTTATTTTGGTGAAATAAATTAATCCACTGAGTAAAAAGTTATTTTTCATTCGGTCATTATTTTTTGAGGATGAAAAATGAGGGTCAAGCCTCTTTGCTTTTAGAAATGAGGGGTCAGTCGCCCCTAGCCGGGTGGGGGGGGGGGGGGGTTCTGTAAGAGTTTCCAATGCCACATAGTACTCACAAACAAGGGTTTTCTTAAGTTCAAGTTAAAATTTTCAGTATTAATGCATTGGTTTTTTAAAATATTTGTAACTGTTGGTTTAAAAATATTGGTTGCTAATAAATTAATTTTTATGTATTTTTAAAACGTTATAGATAAAAATTACTCGAATTTATTTGCTAGTTCTCAGAGGGACAATTGTATAGTAGAGCACTAGAAAAATATTCTTAGAAGTGAGGTGTGACCCTCTTCTATAAACAAGATGTGACTATCTCCCCCATCTCATTAAATTATTTTTATTTATTTATTTTTTTACCTGCGTCATCAGCTCATCAAGAAAATGGGTATTGCGACTTTCCAGACAAAGGGGTGGACCCGATCTGGAACACGTTTTCTCGGACCTTTTAAAAATGTGTATTAAAATTAGCAACGTAAATACGTAACAGTCCTTGGAGGGGAATATGTTTAACAATAGGAATAAAGCATGAATTTTTTGCTGGAAGAAAATATGGTCATTTCAATAGAGAAGCTATTATATAAAGTGATCCCTTTCTGGAAGGCAAGTTTTCAATTTTCAATTTTAATTTCAATTTCAATTTTATTTCAATCAAGGCAATACAAACCATAAGCAAAAAAAGACATAACATAAGACGAATACAACAATAAATAGAACACAAATACAGAAAAAAAAAGAACAAAATTAAAAAAACAAACGACAAGTATATACATCATAAACCAAAAAGCCCTGATTAAGTAAAGGGAGTAAAGGCTGTAAAAAAACAGCCTGACGAGCTCCCATCACTCAAAAGGGACAACATTTCGGGCAAAAGTTTGCATTAAAAACAAATTGGGAGGCATATGCGGCTCGTACAGGGGGCAAGGGGGCAACTACCCACCCCCTTTAAAAGTAAAGCTGCCTTGCCCCTCACTTTTCAGAGTAACAATTAATGATTAATTGGAAGATGATTTTTTTCTCGAAACTAAAAGTTGAAAATTCTAGAAAAATTGACTTTTTTCATGTCATTTCATTATAATGGAACTTTGAATTGGAAAAGGGGATGTCTACGGTGGTGGCTCATCCATTTTGATCTTTGATGGCAATATTCCGCATTTTTTAGAGGTCGTTTAATCATTAATGGTCGTTAATCCAAGAATATAACCAAATTTTGCAAGTAAAAAAAAAAGACAGCTTCAGAGGTGCTGCTCAACTCCCGCATCTCTTTTGACACCCCAATTTTTGGTGCACCAGCCGTTTATGTTGGGAGGGATTCTGTTTCATCTTTCACCAAAGTTTTGTGCAAAGAAATGGTCTTTCTCAAGAAGCTTGCGGTCGGAGAAATAATGACACATAATAAGCATCTTACCTCCTGGCGTTTTTTCATTTGTGCTTCAAAGAAACTGGTTTTTGATCCTTTGCTTTTATACTGACTAGATTTTTTTTCATTAACTCTCAATAACTCTGTTCCAAGTTGTGGTATATTTATTTCGAATCACTTGTGAGAGCAGAAGAGCAACACAGACAAACACGGTTCCAGAGGGATGACCCCCCACCCTCCCGAAGAAATGAAGCTGGTTATAAAAACACTTCAGTACATAACTAAAAGATGAACATTGGCCTTTTTTAAAGCCATCAAGCTCTCGATAATAACTTTAGTGGGCGTGTAATGAATGAATAAGTGTTGAACATTTTTTATATTTTGATTTTTACAAAACTGAACATTTGATCTATGTACACCAGAAATTTCATCTTGCTTCCGTTATCATTTTAACAAAAATCTAAGGAAAAGAGGAAACTGATAAAAATAAAAAATTAATTACACACGCACAACCCCCCCCCTCCCCCACCCCTCTAAACGGCCCTGTATCGCTCATACGTCACTCAACGAACGGGCTTGAAACGATGCATAAATAAAAGCGAAGACAAATAGAAACGTACACAAATAACTGCTTTTTGCAAATTAAACTCTGTTTATTCAAATTTTGTGTAATATAGCAGTTTTAAGGTTTCAATAAAAGTTTTTATGTAACGAGTTTTAACTAGTCTGCAATAATTTTATACTAAATACTAATTCAAGTTTTATTTCAAAAGTTAAACAGTTTTTTGTGTGAAATGAGTCATACTTTTATTGTATTATTATAATACTATTAAAATCTGTCCGCGTCTGTCTGTCTGTTCGTCTGAAGCTTGAACTTCTCAAAACCGCTGAGAGTAGAGAATAAATCATAGTACCAACCGATTTAAAATTTTCTAAGGAAGACAATTAGACCAACCGCGTAATTTTGCGACGTTAATTAGCTGAGATATTAATTAAAACGTTATTTAAATTTTTTGCACCTTTTAAAATTTCAAGACTTATTTCCTTCCGTTGCTATTTTGAATTAAAACGTTAATTAAATTGTTGAACTTTTTAAAATTAAAGAGTGTTATTTCTTTCTGTTGCCATTTTAAGACGTGTTACAACAAAGTTCTAACAATTGTTTTTATTCTAATTAATGACTTATATTTTTTTCCTGATTCCATTTTGAAAATGTGTTTCAAATTAAATTGTAATTCATGTTTTTAGCAGGGACTTTTTTTGGCTGCGATCTAAATATTAAAACAACTTTTTCGTTTAGAATTTTGCAATTAATGTTACAGGAAGAAAGCGGTTTGGAAATAATTGTTTTTGGTAGGGAATTGTATTTGTCATTTAGGGAGAGTGTTAAGTATGTGCTACTTGACATTGTTTTTATGCCTGAGGAAGCATGTGCAAATAATTCGATTGGCTTTTTGAATTTTTTTTTTTGAATTTTTTTTTTTAGCGAGCCGCTTTAGCGGGGAGTAGTTCGATGAAACTGTTTTCGCTAAAACTTTCCTCCTTCCTTCAAAAGCGAGCCGTCTTAGCGGCGAGTAGTTTGTTTTAACTTTCCTTACTACTTTAAAGGCGCTTCGCCTTGTCGGCGAGTAGTTTGCTAAAACTTTCCTCGCTACTTTAAAGTCGAGCTGCCTTGGCGGCGAGTAATTTTGTTTAAACTTTCCTCACTACTTTAAAAGCATCTAGGCGGCAAGTAATTTGTTGAAATTTTCTTCGCTACTTTAAGGGCGAGCCGCCTTGGTGGCGAGTAGTTGTTTAAACTTTCATCAATACTTTAAAGCACGTGCAACACCGCGCCCCACAGCTAGTTAATTACTATTAAAATTTGTTCGCGTCTGTCTGTCTGAAGCTTGAACTCCTCACAAACCGCTAAGAGTAGAGAATCGAACGAGGTACCATTCGATTCGAAATTTTCCAAGGAAAACAATAAGACCAACCGCCACTTGTACGACTGCAATTAGCTGAGATATTAATTAAAACGTTAATTAATTTTTTTACTATTTAAAATTCAAAGATTTTTATTTCTTTCCGTTGCCATTTTGAATACGTGTTACAACAAAGTTCTAACAATTGTTTAAGTTCGGAATTTTTTTCTGACTAATAAAATTATAAATTATCTTTTTTGTCACTTCTCTTTTATTCTAATTAATGAACTTTATTTTATTTCTGTTGCCATTTTGAATATGTGTTAATAAATAAAATTCTGGTTGATGTTTTTAGCATGTATTTTTTTTAATGCAATCCATATTTATTTCTGTTGCCCTTTTGAATATGTATTAACAAATAAAATTCTAATTGATGTTTTTAGCAAGGACTTTTTTTGGCTGCAATCCAAATATTAAAGCAACTTTTTCGTTTAAAACTTTAAAATTAATTTTAAAGGAAGAAAGCGGTTTGGGAATAATCGTTATTCTAAATTTTCTAATGGGAAACTATACCGTATTTTTCATTTGTCATTTAAGGAGAGTGTTAAGGTTAAGCATGCGCTCCTTGACATCGCTTTTATTTCCGAGGAAGCTCGTGCAACGGCGGGCCACGCAGATACTGTCTGTCTGCGTATTGCGCGCCTGGCAGTCACGATCTCTTCCATTTGAAAAAGGGGTGATGGGATAAAGAGACGCACTTGCCGGTGTTTTCGCTTCTTACTTCCTGTTGAATGTTACTTCGCATTTCCCCCTATTTTGAGAAAATCCGAAGAGACTTCATGCATGCGCAAATGCGAGGAAGGTTTTACGATAAAAGATTAGACAGCAGTTATATCATAAATACTTATTATGCCCCGCCTATCTTCAGTAATTAACGCAATTATATCATTAATTTGCTTAGATGAACATGCAAGCTTTTTTAGTTTAAATATATAAAGGGTGCTCCTGTTTAACCTGCAAGACTTTTATTTTTGCAACCGTTCGCCCTAAGATGCATACTTCTAATTGCAAAAATGTTCAAAATGAGGTGCAGAATTAGGATATTAAAAGTTTAAAGAGGGAAAAAAGTGAAAAATTAAGCAATATTAATGCAAATTTCATGTCTCTTAACTTAAATATCGAGAAATAAAAAGCATGAAAAGCAATTCGAACAAAAAAAATTTGGCATTAGTACGACCGATACTCGCCAAGATATGAAACGTAGCTTTTCGTGATTTACGCCACTTTACACTAGCAGTCAATAAAACCTTTTGGCGCTGAATATAACTGCTAACAAAAGGGTTCAACGTTAGAGTTCAAGTGAACTCACCCGGAATGTTTTGAAATTAAAATCGATTTAGGCTTTTTTAATGGTGAAAAAAAGTGCTGGGGTAATATTCCGTCCACGACTCTCCGAGTCGTCGCCAGTGTTTTACACACATTTCTAGTACTTTTAGTAAAATATCCCAAAAAAATCATAGAGCTAAAGTGAGGAAGTAAAAGAGAAAAAGAGCTACCGAAATATGTTTCAAATGAAAGACACAGTTTAAATATAGTGAAATGAGATTTAAAATATTGTAATGAATAGTCACACCAGTTGTTCTAAGTGTTTGAATGTATTGAAACGAAATATATATATATATATATATATATATATATATATATATATATATATATATATATATATATATATATATATATATATATATATATATATATATATATATATGTGTGTGTGTGTATATATATATATATATATATATATATATACACACTGCTCGACATTGAAAATGCAACACCAAGAAGGAGTGGTCAGAAATTCATGCAAATTTTACCGTAGACGCACGTCACTGAGTTATGCAAATGATATGAAATGCGCAGCTCTCCGACGCACGTGAAGAAAGATATAAGAGAATGAAGTTGAAAAGTGGGCTATGTTCATGTTGGTTTTTCTGCCAGACTAATTATCGGAGAAATTTGGTTTTTGTCTCGAAGGATACGTGTGATAGGAGGAAATGCCACGCCGTCCTCAACGAAGACACTTCCAGCATATAGACGACTTTACAAGGGGTATGGTGATCGGACTGAGAAGGGAAGGTTGGTCCATACGTCAAATTGCAGCTGATACCCACATGGATGCAAGCACTGTGCATCGGCTGTGTCGGAGATGGTTGGAAAGAGGAAATGTAGTCACATTGAGGGGTGCAGGTGCAGCCAGAGTGACGTCAGACCGCTTGGATCGACGGATTCACCGACAAGCTGTGGCGGACCCGCAAGTCACTTGTACGTCGATTCTGCAGCACGTGCAAGGTACCCAGGATGTTCCTGTGTCGACCAGAACCATTTCCCGTTGACTGGTTGCACGTGGCCTGCAATCACGGCGCCCGCTAAGAAGACTGCCATTGACCTCACAGCACAGACTCCAACGTTTGGAATGGTGCCGGACCAGAGCGACGTGGATGGCAGAATGACAAATCGTAGTGTTCTCAGATGAATCCCGCTTCTGTTTGTCCAGCGATAGTCATCGTATACGTGTGTGGCGTCGACGTGGAGAAAGATCGAATCCGGCAGTAACTGTGGAACGCCCCACAGCGCGACATAATGGTTTGGGGCGCTATTGCATACAATTCCGTATCACCTCTAGTTCGTATTCGGGGCACTATGACGACCCAACGATATGTAGATAATGTACTGCGGCCGGTGGCAATCCCTTACCTTCAGGGTCTGCCAAATGCAATTTTTCAACAGTATAACGCCCGGCCTCACAGTGCTCGAATCAGCCAACATGCTCTACGAGGTGTACAGATGCTTTCCTGGCCACCATACTCTCCTGACTTGTCACCAATCGAACATGTGTGGGACGTGATTGGACGCCGTTTGCAGAACCTGTCACTGCCTCGTTCAGAGGACGAACTGTGGCAAATGGTTGAAAGGGAATGGAGTGCCATCCCTCAGGACACCATCCGCAGGCTTACTGACTCCATGCCTAGACGTGTTTCTTCGTGCATCGCTGTCCGCGGTGGTCCTACTTCTTACTGAGCCGACGCCGTCCTCGCTCTAAATTTTGCTTATTTATTTTGAAATAAATATCACTTATTGTTCCATGCTGTCTCTGTCTTCTTACCAAATTTCATCAATTTCTGACCACTCCTTCTTGGTGTTGCATTTTCAATGTCGAGCAGTGTATATATATATATACATATACATACAGTGGCGTACGCAGACAAATCATTTCAGGAGGGACTGAGTCAAGATTCTTTGAGAGTGAGGGGGGGGGGGCACCTCATGAAATGTAGCTAAGAAAGGTAAATTTCTCGAGCTTCTGCTTTAATGCCTACTTAAGTCGACAAAAATACATTGTTAAAAAACTTTTTTGTCATTAAAATTATTGTGAAGAAAGCGTTTTGATGGACACAGATAATGATAAGTTAAAATTAAAAAAAATATTCTTCATTAAAAGAGGTTTTGCTGAAACACTTGTTTTCAATATTTTGACAAATTTACGCTCTAATAATATTAATTTTGCAGGTTATTTTGCTTTTGTTCCCAATACTGGGTTTCAATTCAGTTTTTTGAAATTTATTTACCTAACAGAATTAGATGACTGAAAAACTTCAATCGGTATTTCTAGAACATAGACTTGAAATACACTCACTGCCAAAAGTTAAGCACGGAGAGGTAAAATGCGAAAATATGCACAAGTACTGCTTTGATTAAAAATAAATGGGGCAGGAAAGTAGCAAATATGTTTATGCAATAAACAAAGCACATAATTGCATGCAGAGATTTTAAAAAATTAGTAATTTTTCTGAAATTATAAGATACGACAATTTTGGAGTTATTTACAAAGTGCTGTATAAACTAAACAAACAACAAAAACTGACATTAATAGGGTAGGTGAGTACCCCTCATCTGCATACAAAGCTTGCAGCGTGTCACCATGCTTTTTATGAGATGATTAATCATCGCAGAGTCGAGTAATTACCATCCCCCCTGTAGAGCAATTTCCAGCTCTGTGAGAGTGACTGGGGGTGGGACACGTCTACACACAGCCCGGTCAAGGGCATCCCAAAGGTTTTCAATTGGATTAAGGTCAGGCGAGTACGCCGGACAGTCCATACGAGCAATTCCCTCCCCCTCCAGGTAGTCGTTGACTAGGGCCGCTCTATGTTGACGTGCATTATCATTCATTGAAACGAAAGCAGGACCCACTGCGGCAGCGTACAATCTTACAGTGGGGTCTAGGACTTCATCCCGATACCATATAGTCGTCACACATCCCTGTCTTGTCTGTAGATGTGCAGGTCGGTGCGATATCCCAACGAAATCCCTGCCCAGACCATGACACTTCCAGCTCGAAATGCGTGATGTTCGACAATGTTCTGGGGCTGATTGGGTGTTCCTTGCTTTCTCCAGACCCTTGCACGCTTGTTATTGGGTTGCAGCGCAAATCTCGACTCATCTCTAAACATAACGTTGCCCCAATCAGACACAGTCCAACTCACATGTTGGTGGCACCACTTTCATCGTACCCCTCTGGATTGGACGGAGAGTAGAACACAAACCCGTGGTACCCGGGCATACAGGCCATTCATGTGTAGTCTTCGGCACACAGTAGTGGAAGATACTGTCTTACCAATGGCCGCTGCAGCCATAGATGTCATGTGGGTGGAGGTCGCTCTTCGTTTCCGCTTGGCTACAACAGTAATATAAAGATCTTCCGAGGGGTGAGTAACCCTTGGGAGACCTGTCACAGGTCTTCGGATAACTGTTTGGCTCGTTAGGAATTGTTTCCATAATCGTGAAGTGACGGAATGATGACCGCCGAAAAAAGGGCAACGTCTGTGATTGATTGTCCTGCTTCAATACGTCCGACATCGCGCCACCGCTCAGAATCTTCCATTCGTCGTCTGGAAGCCATACAAACACGGCTGTATTGAAAACAAATCGTGGGAAAGTTCCAAATACGTTTTATCAGCACTTACATGTAACTCTTGTAACCCTTCAGTATACTCCTTCTTATACGAATGCCTCTTTTGCATATTTCTCGACACGAAGTCCTGATTGACTGTTACTTAACTTATTTGCATACTTCCAGCTACCTCTGTAGCGAATAGTAGCCTCTCTACTTCAGATTGGCTTTCTGAAATTTACATTTTCCTCTCCGTGCTTAACTTTTAGCAGTGAGTGTAAAACTGAGCAAAATGGAATAGTAGGATAATCATAAACATAACGTACAGTAAAATAGAGATCGTCAAAACAAAAAAAATATATTTTTTAATTTTGTCCTATACTTAATATTCTGTTCTGAAAGCTTTTCTCATTTTGGGATTTAAAAAAAAAGGAAAAAAAAAAAACACTTAAAAATTTTTGAAAATTTCGGAAGGGGTGGAAGCCCTATCAGCGCACCCCCTGAGTACGCCAATGTATATATATGTGTATATATATACATATATATATATATATATATATATATATATATATATATATATATATATATATATATATATATATATATGTACAGGGTGTTTCAAGTTCACCTTCATGACCTCTATTTCCTCAACCGTTCGTCCTAGATGCATACTTCCATTTGCAAAATTGCTCGAAATGAGGAGGAGAGTTAAGATATGGAAAGTCTGAAACGAAAGAAATAATTGGTTAAGAAATATAAAAAAAATTAATTTTTTATAGGGCTCCGGGCCCCCAAAATTATATTTAGGGAAAGAATCTCCATTGAAAAATAATACTAACACAAAAAAATGACATTTGTGCGATCAAAATCCATGGAGAAATGAAACATGAAACTTTATGACTTATACCACTTTACACTAGCGTTATTTTAAGTGATTTTGGGGGCCATATACACGCGAAATTCGCACCATTCAGAGTTTTTTAACAACAAAATATTCTTTATTTTCCTAAAATATATTTAACTGTAAAAGTTATTTAACATGGGAATTAAAATACGAAAAAAATTAAATAAGAAAAAATGAAAATGTCTTACTGAATTCGCGAATGTGTAAATTTACCGACTGTATAGCGATTGCTTGAAATACCGTAGGCCCTTCACTGCAGAATAAAATCGGCTTAACTAGATGCTTTTCGTTAAGGCGATGTCATTAGTTACGATGTAACTACGGAACAGTATGTAGAAATGGTGTTGCTTTACGGACAATGTAATCGCAATGGGACTGAAGCTGCTAGACAATACGCAATCAAGTTTCCAAATGCTACCAAACCATCGACACGTACGGTTTCAGATGTTGTAAAGCGTTAACAAGAAACGGGTAGCGTGGCAAAACGCAATAGAGCCAGCCCCCAAAGCAGAATACTTAGTGATGTTCTGCGACGCAAAATTATTTGCCCAAAATTGTTCTGCAAGATAGATTTATACATTATATATTTACCGTCAAAATGTTACCAAAAAGTGTTTTCTCATTTTTACATATAACGTACTGCAATTTAGAATTTAATGTAACGCAACCAAATTGAAATACACTGCTCGACATTGAAAATGCAACACCAAGAAGGAGTAGTCAGAAATTGATGAAATTTGGTAAGAAGACAGAGACAGCATGGAACAATAAGTGATATTTATTTCAAAATAAATAAGCAAAATTTAGAGCGAGGACGGCGTCGGCTCAGTAAGAAGTAGGACCACCGCGGACAGCGATGCACGAAGAAACACGTCTAGGCATGGAGTCAATAAGCCTGCGGATGGTGTCCTGAGGGATGGCACTCCATTCCCTTTCAACCATTTGCCACAGTTCATCCTCTGAACGAGGCAGTGACAGGTTCTGCAAACGGCGTCCAATCACGTCCCACACATGTTCGATTGGTGACAAGTCAGGAGAGTATGGTGGCCAGGAAAGCATCTGTACACCTCGTAGAGCATGTTGGCTGATTAGAGCACTGTGAGGCCGGGCGTTATCCTGTTGAAAAATTGCATTTGGCAGACCCTGAAGGTAGGGGATTGCCACCGGCCGCAGTACATTATCTACATATCGTTGGGCCGTCATAGTGCCCCGAATACGAACTAGAGGTGATACGGAATTGTATGCAATAGCGCCCCAAACCATTATGCCACGTTGTCGCGCTGTGGGGCGTTCCACAGTTACTGCCGGATTCGATCTTTCTCCACGTCGACGCCACACACGTATGCGATGACTATCGCTGGACAAACAGAAGCGGGATTCATCTGAGAACACTACGGTTTGCCATTCTGCCATCCACGTCGCTCTGGTCCGGCACCATTCCAAACGTTGGAGTCTGTGCTGTGAGGTCAATGGCAGTCTTCTTAGCGGGCGCCGTGATTGCAGGCCACGTGCAACCAGTCGACGGGAAATGGTTCTGGTCGACACAGGAATATCCAGGGTACCTTGCACGTGCTGCAGAATCGACGTACAAGTGACTTGCGGGTCCGCCACAGCTTGTCGGTGAATCCGTCGATCCAAGCGGTCTGACGTCACTCTGGCTGCACCTGCACCCCTCAATGTGGCTACATTTCCTCTTTCCAACCATCTCCGACACAGCCGATGCACAGTGCTTGCATCCATGTGGGTATCAGCTGCAATTTGACGCATGGACCAACCTCCCCTTCTCAGTCCGATCACCATACCCCTTGTAAAGTCGTCTATATGCTGGAAGTGTCTTCGTTGAGGACGGCGTGGCATTTCCTCCTATCACACGTATCCTTCGAGACAAAAACCAAATTTCTCCGATAATTAGTCTGGCAGAAAAACCAACATGAACATAGCCCACTTTTCAACTTCATTCTCTTATATCTTACTTCACGTGCGTCGGAGAGCTGCGCATTTCATATCATTTGCATAACTCAGTGACGTGCGTCTACGGTAAAATTTGCATGAATTTCTGACCACTCCTTCTTGGTGTTGCATTTTCAATGTCGAGCAGTGTATATATATATACACATAGTAGCGTAGCTATGGGGCCCAGCGCCCGTGGCGAACTTGAAAAATTGCGCCCCCTCCCCCTGCTAGGGGTCGCTCTGATGGGAGGTCGTTGTGACTCCCAAAATTTCCTTTCTCCAAACATTTTGATTTATTCATTCGAAAAATTTGCAGACAATATGCAACTTTTTTTTTTAATTTTTTCTTAATAGTTTTAACTTTAATAGAGTTAATAGTTTTAATCCTCATTTGAATAACTAGTATGCACTGCAAGTTTTGTCTCTGAAGTTCTGCTGCCAAAATGTGAAAAAGCGCGAAACTTCAAGCGAGTACCCCACCCCCGCCCTCCCGCGATTCTCTCACGAGGAAAAAATGTTTTCAACATTGTCGAATACCTAAGTTGTACCGCAAGTTTCGTCACTGAAGTTCTGCGGATAAAATGTGTAGGCCCGCAGAATTTCAAACGAAGCCCGTTTTCCCGCGATTCTTTAACACGGAAGAATTAATTGTTTGAAATAAAATTTGAATAACTATAGTTTGTACTGCAAGTTTCGTCACTGAAGTTCTGTGGATAAAATGTGTAGGCACCCCACAGAACTTCAAACGAATCCCGCTCCCCGCGACTCTTTAACACGGAAGAATTAATTGTTTTAAACATAATTTGAAAAACTATTTGTACTACACGCTTCGTCACTGAATTTCTGCGGCCAAAATGTAAAAGCCCGAAGAATTTCAAGCGAAGCTTGCGTCCCCGTCCCCGTGATTCCCTCATGAGGAAACATGGAAACATGGTTTAGAAAAACAAAGTGTCGTCACTGAAGTTCTGCGGATAAAATGTGAAGACCTGCAAAACTTCAATTGAAAATCTGCGCCCAGCGACTTTATTGCGAAAAAATTGTTTCAAACATAATTTGAAGAACTGATTTGTGTACCTACCACAAGCTTCGTCACTTAAGATCTGCGACCAAAATGTGAAGGCTCGCAGAATTTCAGACTAAGTTTGCGTCCCCGCGATTCTCATGCGGAAAAAAATTATCGTTGGAAACATTATTTGAATAACGAATGTGTACTGCAAGTTTCGTAGCTAAAGTTCTGCGGCCCAAATAAGAAGGATTGCAGAACTTCATACGAAGCCTGCGCAAGTGTCATCACTGAAGTTCTGCGGAAAAAACAGGAAGGTCCTCAGAAGCTCAAGTCAACACGTCTGCTGTGGTCTATATGGCACATTACAGGCTACGGCGCCGACATTATTGCCTGCAGCGCTGCGAGACATGGGCTACGAGCGAAACTTTTTTTTTTCTTTCGAACGATAACGGTTTTTTTTTTTTTTTTGTGCGCTTTCGAACTTTTTTTTTTGGTTGCTAAATTTTTAATAGAATTGTTCTGCAGCCCCGATGTCTGTTCTGCGACGTACGTCGCCGATTTAGCAGTATTCTGCTTTCGGGCTTCCGAGCATCGTAAAACTGCTTCCTTGTAAAGCTTGACCACGAAGAAATAGCGGATGACCTTGAAGCGGAAACTGACCTCCTCAGTTTATAATAGGTGCAATCAGAGAGATACGCAGGCAGTTTGAACTTTAATGAACCAAGTGAGTAAAAAAAAAAATTCCCGCTGATCCCATCTATTTTGAAATGAAGCAGTCCATTTCGGCCTCAAGGTCACACGCCATCTTTCCGTGGTCAAACTATAATTGAAGTATTTGATTTTTCATAGACAAGCAAATTAGCTTTAGATGTCATCCATCCAGACGGAATGACTAATAAAAATTTATATGTGGTTTTCTGTGTAATTATATGCAGTGGTTTGGTATTTTGTTGTAACTTTTAGAATTACTTGCCCTGCGCTTGTAGAAATACCATATATAAATGAGCAAAAAATAAAAGAATAATGAAAGAGCTTACATACATAACTCATGTAATTTTTCTCAGTACACCAAACTTTCAAGCAAAGTGTATCAATTTGATAATTTCTGCCAAAGATCCTTTTAGAATCCCCATTTCCAGAAATTGAATGATATTCACTAACTATTCTGAACTTCAGAAATTTTATTGTAGACTGTATCAATACGATAATTTCTCTCAAGATTCTTTTCTGTATTATTATTTCTGGAAACTGAATGATGTTCGTTTACTATTCCAAATTTTCGAGTAATATTATTACAGACTGTATCAATATAATAATTTCTGTTCAGGTTCTTTTTCATCGTTATTTCAAGAAACTGAGTGCTGTTCGTATTTTCCATAATCTCAGTCTCCAAAATGTTTATCCCTTTTAATCCAGACAGACTAAGCATGTTAACTGTCTCTCCTACAGGCATATATTTTAACGCAAACGTTATTGAATCATCAGATCATAATAATAGATCCTAAATAAAATAAAATTATAAAAAGAGAAGATGAAAAACAATGTAACCATGACTGACTGACATTGATACCTCGTGTAATCCAATGTCCGTGTCTCAAATGCAAAAAGAAAAAAAAAAAACATAATAATAATGTTCCGCACATTAACTGGTATCTAACGAGACCTGAACGTCGGATCTTATGGGTCATCAGTTGTTGTCTCCATTTGCCGGAGGGAACACAATTACCATTTCCAATAATCGCTCCAAGGGAGAATAGTAACCCACACCAATAATAATCAACACTTCATCTGGGGGTCACGCGCCGAAAGCAATTAGATTTTTTTTTTTTTCGTAGTAATCAGAATCCTGTTTCATTGCTAATGCCTTTTCCAACACTGATTTTAGCTGCTAAGGTTTTGCATGGGCGATTTCTCGCTTCTTTTATTTGAGGATTTCTTTTTGATTCTGGCATTACCACGCGTTGGTTGCTTGACAATCGTGCAGAAAATGTCTTTTTTTGCATGACATGATCTCAGACGGATAAATAATCCGTGTCCATCTTGCTCTCGTTAGGAGAATAAATCGGCCGGTTTCCCAAAAATAAAAAGTTCTTATCTGTTTTTATTTACATTATTTTATTTTATTATCTGAAGAGTGCTCCCAAATGGAATTACAAGAGATCTGTGAAAGATATTAAATTCGTTCTTGCGGATTATGAACCTGCTATGATTCAGGAATTTGTTGTTGCTCAGTTTTTGTAATACAAAGTTCTATTGTTGAGCACCACGTATGCGCAGGAAAATTCGTTTGTGAGTTTGCCATTGGACTGGACACTAGGGTGGGCCGAAAAATGCTTTTTTTTTTTTTTTTTTCGATGATGGGTAGTGCGGAAAGGTGCCATTGGGGGAGCAAAGTGCACAGAAAAAATTTGATTTTGGAAAAAATTCAGCTTATTCGAGATTTTTAGAAAATTTTCAAAAAATTTTTGTTTTCTATTTTCGACAACGGGTAGGGCGGAAAAGATGCCATTGGGGCATAGAAATTCCACAAAAAATTTGACGTATGTTGTATAATTCCGTATTTTTCCACAAATGTCCAGAAAATTTGGCAAATTCGTGTTTTTTTCTAAGTTTTAAATTGAATTTGGTCAAAACGTTGAAACGCTGTTTTTGCCGTACTTTTCTGAAATAACTAGTTGAGAGGAGGGTCACATGGAATACCATTTACATTTTCAAAATAACTTTTTGTTTTTTTAATAAAAAATTTTAAAATCATCATGAGTTCATACTATGACTAATTGTGATGAAATGTGTTTTGCAAAAAAAAAAACTATTTCTAAATAGTAGAAAAAAAATGTTTAAAAAAATTACAAATGGAGGCTAATATGAAATACTAGGGTAATATATAGGTGGTGTTAACGATTGAAATACTTAAAAACTTCATAAAAAAACTGTTATCAAACCACAAATAAAAAAATTAAACAATGAAAAATGATAATAATACTTATACTTAAGTATGTAGCTATAATTTTTGCCATTAAGTGTGAATCATTTCTGTTTCGAGTCTATTTACAGAAGTCACATATGTAATCGTCTTGCTCTGCTCCCGTGCAGTCAAGGTGAGCCCACAGACAACAACTTACGCACTGAATCCAAACTTCACCTCGTTGATCTAGAGAACGTTAATCTTGAGAGAATTTGCCGTCGTAAAAGATACATTCAGCGTCTTTGCTTTCTGATTGTCTTGAAATACTTAGTATTCCATTATACAGACACGCCATCTTGAGAAATGAATATTTAAAATGATGAACCAAATATTGTAAGCTAAAAAACGACTACAATATAAAAATCTACAATTATTTTAGTATACATTACGGTTAACATCAATACTTGAAGTCATATGTGTACTAACAGATTAAAAATTTGAAAACTTTCCTCCAAATTTCTTGATAATCAAAAACTAAACTTTTTTTGTAGCACTCTAATGACAACAGTTAGCGGCGAACTCTTACTGCAATGCATCATAGGAGTCTTTCTTTAGTAGTTCATGTTGTTTCCACGATATTGCAGCACCGAACGGAGTAAAAACCTCGGTATTCCATATTTCCCGACTATTCCATACTAGCGGTACCCGCACGGCTTTGCCCGTGGTATAAAATTAAAAGTGCATTTGTAAAATAATTGATATAGCAGAAAAAATGCTCTATTTTAGTTTTATTCAACTATAATTCCTTTAAAGTATAATATAAAAATCTGGTATGGACCCCACACTACTTAATTTTACGTGTAAATTTCTTAGTAGATGCCTTAAGTGCTAAAATAGTGCTTGGAGTGAGCAAGATAACAATTCAAACATTTGTATCCCTAGATTGCTACGAAACAATGCAAAAAAATGTTTTACAATGATTAATCTCCTAAATATCGTCGATTTTAACATCAATCAGTGGATTTTTCGCAAAATATCGCCAACAACGCCAAATTGAACCCAAATCAAAAAAAAAAAATTTTTTTTCGCCAATTTGGCGTCAAATACTTAGCGATCAAAAGCTTGGCGATATATCGCCAAGTGGTCGCGCCAATTCATATCACTTTTGTTAACCAATTCATATCACCTTGTATTGAAAACACTGATTTACCCGACAAATGGGGTAAAACACCCTCTTGGAACATTCGAATGCAACCCCAAGGGAGATGGAGAAAAATAAGCCAAAAGAGAAAATAAGAACAATTTTGTTGATAACAGAAACCAACAGAAATCTTACCAAAGTTTAAAAGAAGAAGAAAGTTTTCTTTCCTAGCTTAAAAAACAAAACAATACATTTTCCGAAATGAAACACTTAAAAAAACGATGCAATATGGCAATTGATACGATATTTCGTTAATCTGTGCTTTAGGTACCCTTTTCTCGCTAAATGAACGATAGGCGCGCCAAGCGTGGTAACCCTAGCTATTTTGCGTAGTTGACTTTTTGAAAACGCGCCAAGCAGGGTCCCAAAGCATCTTGACCGGAAAAAAGACAGGGTTGCTAGAGAATTGGAACAAAAAAATACTGCGCCTCCTCTAAAAAAAATATTACAAAATACTACTGTTTCCAAACGTTGCCAAAATCAATGTTGCTGAAATACGAAATCTATGAAAATGAAAAAAAAAAAAAAAAAATCCGCCAAGTCTTTTAATTAAGTCATTAGTATATTGGAAACAGGGTTGCCAGAAAAATACTATGCTCCTTATTTGGGCCGAAAAAATACTACCGTAGAATCAAAAATACTACGTCTGGCAACCCTGGAAAAAGAACGAAACAAAAATAAGTATGAACACGTAACCATAGTAACGACATGAAAAGTTGATTTCCGTTGATAAAATAATTCATTTTATCTCTCTTTTCAAACAAATTTTATTTCAGAGCTCAATCATTTTAGAATCGTTTGGCTTGCTTTACTGAAGGTAAGCCTTGAATTTCGGGATTCTAAAAGCAGTTGTTACAGCTCTCCTGATGATCGTAGAAACTTCGAAAAAACTTCATTTTGTGCAGAAAATTTCAAGCTTTCGAATGACATAAGACTTGAAAATGTGTGTGAAATATTTCTTCCCTATTTTATCGAATTTCCGCTAAGAATTCGAATAGAAAAAGAACGAAATGGAATTTTCGAAAAATCGCTTCGAGGTGCAAAACTACATGCTACAAACTAATTTTGTGCCAAGTGGCATGAAAATCGACCGAACGGTTTTGGCGCTACGCGCGTAACAGACAGACAGACAGACAGAAAGAAAGAAAGAAAGAAAGAAGGACAGACAGAACCACCTTCAGCTTTATTATTAGTAGAGAATACCCTTCTCTCCTCTATACATCTTTGTCACATATTATGCATTTTTAGATGTTAGGTGATAATTTTTTTTTTTTTTAATAATTTCCTAAAAATCTCAAGAAACTGCATTTTTCCCAAACTTTAACGCAATTGCTGCAGAAATTGACCAAAAAATTGACCAATGGCACCTCTTCCGTAATACCCCTCATCGAAATATTAAAAAAAAAGTATTTCTCAGCCCACCTTACGGACACGTGTGTGATGCTTTCACCATTCAGAAAACTTCAAAATAATATATTCATTGGAACAAAAGGGTCTCCTGTGACGAATGTAAAAATATTTCCATCAAGACCGGGTTATGTGTCCTCAATTTGTCTATTAGTTAAAGGGCAAAATTAGCGATTTTGCCAGAGGCCACAGGTGGGACTAAATGAAAAACACGGCGATTGAAAGTCAACTGTAATCGCAGCCTTAAAAAATAAATTAATATTAAAAATATGAATCAACAAGAAGTTCTGTCAAGAACTAAACGAGCCTACTTTCCCGTACATCGACATCGGCATTGTAGCATCTGATCAATATTCTCTTGATTATCCGAAACTAAAAATTATGTCAAACATATCTTTATAGCACTTAAAGCTGATTTCTGAAAGCAAAATATACCCCTCTCATCAGATAAAATAGACACGTAAAAAGTAAATAAACGAGTCAATAAAGTTTTGTCGCACCTTTTAAAGAATGTAACTGTTATAGTTCTTCCGTAGAAAAATTCCACAATCGTTTTCAAAAGAAAAAAAAATAAATAAATAAAATAAAAGAACAAAGAACTTCAAAACACATTTTATCAAAGAAAGAAAAAAAAACTCGTTCGTTAATAAAATGTCTTGAATTTCATTTTTAATCCGTTGCCAGTTGTTAAATATAAATAAGGAATAAAATGCTCTCGTGAATGAAAAATTTTTGTTAACAAAAAAAAAATCGTCTGATAAAAAAAAAATAATAATAAATTAAACAAAACAAATAAATAAATAAACAAAAAATCGTCTGCCCAGTCAGTCATTTTTTCTGAGCCTGCATTTCCGCCATGTTTGCGGAGTCGGAGTCGGAATCAGAGTCCTCACAGAAGATTATTCAGAAAAGTACTTTACAATACATTATTTATCAAAACCATTTTCTTACAAAGTTAGTTTGAAGGAAATCCGCCTTGAAGTTCAGAATCAACATTCAATTTAAATTTCTCTGTAGGCGCTCATGTTAAAAATTTTTCTGAGCGGTTCATCATTGAACGAAAAATGGTTCAAATTGAAAAGTGAAATATAGGAATGAGCCTCTCCGAGATCTTTCGAACAAAAAAAAGTTTATTCAATTCAGACGGTTCACTTAAAAGTTATTAGGTGGGGAAAGGTTGTTTGAACGGTTCAATGTTGAACGAAAAAAATGTTCAAATTGAAAATTTAAATACGGTAATGAAGTATCCTTGCCGAGATCTTTCGAACAAAAAAAAGTTTGTTTAAATCGGACGGTTCACTCAAAAGTTATTAGGGGTGAGAGCTTGTTTGAACGGTTCAATGTTGAACGAAAAATTGTTCAAATCGGAAATTTAAAAACGGGAATGAAGTATTCTTGATAAGATCTTTCGAACAAAAAAAAGTTTATTCAATTCGGACGGTTCACTTAAAAGTTATTAGGTGGGGAAAGGTTGCTTGAACTGTTCAATGTTGAACGAAAAATTGTTCAAATCGGAAATGTAAATACGGGAATGAAGTATTCTTGAAAAGATCTTTCGAACAAAAAAAAGTTTGTTCAAATCGGACTGTTCATTAAAAAGTTAGTATCGCGAGGCAGGTTGTTTGAACGGTTCAAAGTTGAACCAAAAATTGTTCAAATCGAAAAATCAAATATGGGAATGAGCTGTACTCGCCGAGATCTTTCCAACAAAAAAAAATTTGTTCAAATCGGAATGTTCATTCAAAAGTTATTAGGGGGGGACAGACCGACCGACCGACAGACCGACACACAAATTCCCCATCTCAATACCCTACTTTCAAATTTTTAATTTTTCGACTAGCTGCCAGGGCAGCTAGATTAGCTTCCTGCGGCATGCTGATGCATAACGTCCCCCCTCTCTAACTTTTACCTCATTCTGAAATTATATTATTTGATATAATTTAATGTTCATTCGATTTCAAGACATACCACGCACGTGGCCCGGCGTTGCACGGGCACTTCGTGCCCTGAAAGTAGTGAGAAAAAAAATTTAAAGAAATTACTCCCCGCCAAGGCGGCTCCCTTACAGGCGCTTCACGCCTTTACTTTTTTCCTATATAAAAAAATCATTCGAATTATTGAGATGCTTCGCGCTTTCAAGATGGTGAGGAGAGTTTCAGTAAGTTCAGGTCGCTCAAAGAAAAAAATCAGACATAGATACTCAGTTTTTAATATAAGTAGATGGCTCTTCAACAAATAAATGTTTCAAAATATTACCAGTAGCTAGCGATAAAAATTCTACGTAAGTGGTCCGCTTATGAGTTTCGTGTTTGATTTAGTTAAGCCTTCATTCAAAATTCTCATTATCATTGTTATTATACTGTTTCATAGCAACGACGGTTTGCAAGAATGGATTTCATATTTAATCATTTATTAGGCTTAATCGCTTTAAACTTGACTACTTATTAATTGATATCTTCGCTAATTAAAATCGTATAATTATATCAATTGAAACTAAAGAAGCTTGAAAAATTACCTATCTATCGGTACCTGGTTCGACTTTCAGTTCATTGGCGTTCAGGAGAAAGAAGCGTGACATAGAAAGATAGAAAGATAGTTAGAAAGATAGTTAGAAAGAAAGATAGTGAGAAAGATACTCAGTTTTTAATATAAGTAGACTAGCTGCCAGGGCAGTTAGATTAGCTTCCTGCGGCATGTTGATGCATAACGTCCCCCCTCTCTAACTTTTACCTCATTCTGAAGTTATATTATTTGATATAATTTAATGTTCATTCGATTTCAAGACATACCACGCACGTGGCCCGGCGTTGCACGGGCACTTCGTGCCCTGAAAGTAGTGAGAAAAAAATTTAAAGAAACTACTCCCCGCCAAGGCGGCTCGCTTACAGGCGCTTCACGCCTTTACTTTTTTCCTATATAAAAAAAATCATTCGAATTATTGAGATGCTTCGCGTCTTCAAGATGGTGAGGAAAGTTTCAGTAAGTTCAGCTCGCTCAAAGGAGAAAAAGCAGACATTGATACTCAGTTTTTAATATAAGTAGATGGCTCTTCAACAAATGAATGTTTCAAAATATTACAAGTAGCTAGCGATAAAAATACTATGTAAGGCAGGAATTCAAGTGAAACACCATTGCAATCGCTTCGAGGCGATCGCAAATTGCCATCGCTACTGGAAGTCGAATTCAAGTGAATTCGTTTCACTTGAATCCAAATTTGGGAATTTGCGATTGCATTGGTGAGTTGCGATCGTCCGTGTTTCACTTGAATTCCTGCCTTAGTCGCCCGCTTATGAGTTTCGTGTTTGATTTAGTTAAGCCTTCATTCAAAATTCGCATTATCATTTTTATCACTGTTTCATGGCAACCACGTTTTGCAATGCAACAATGGCTTTCATATTTAATCATTTATTAGGCTTAATCGCTTTAAATTTGACCACTTATTAATTGATATCTTCGCTAATTAAAATCGTATAATTATATGAATTGAAACTAATGAAGCTTGAAAAATTACCTATCTATCGGTACCTGGCTCGACTTTCAGTTCATTGGCGTTCAGGAGAAAGAAGCGTGACATAGAAAGATAGTTAGAAAGAAAGATAGTTAGAAAGAAAGATAGTTAGAAAGAAAGATAGTTAGAAAGAAAGATAGTTAGAAAGATACTCAGTTTTTAATATAAGTAGATATTTATTTCATTTTTTTGTTTCTTTTTGACTTTTTTTTACTTGGCGATATTTTTTTTTACTTGGCGATATTTTTTTTTACTTGGCGATATTTTTTGGACTTGGCGACATTTTTTAGATGCATTAAGCCAATGTTAATGCTTTTTTCGTCTCTTTTATTTTTAACGGGAAAGTAGGCTAAAAATGAAAGTTCTTAAGTATGAAATCTGAAACTTCTGGAGTTTCCCTCATAAATGCATTTTATAGCAGTAAAATGAATCAAACAATCAATCTCGTCATTAGGTATTCTCATTTTCTTTCTTATTAAATTCGGTCAATTGATGAAACACTACTTAAAATGAAAAATTTAGTAAATTTTTATTTCCTTTACACCTGTCATTTTCCCATTTTTTGGATGATTAAAGAAAAACTTTCTTCTGTTTGATTTTAGTTCAGAATGATTTGAGGTTTTCAAACGCATGTTCTGTATTTTGTTGAATCGTTGAATATTGTTCTTTTCTCAATGAAATTCAAAATATTTTGAAGTGCCCTAGAGTTTTAACTCTTAAAGAATAAATGGTCAAAAGAACAGCCTGAACAGTTAGTGAAAAGAAACGATGACAATGAGTAAAATGCCAATTTGGCATATTTCCCCCCGCTTCTTGGGAGCATTTAAGTAGCAAAAATTTGGTTTTGGGTTTTTTCAACATTTCTTCATTCCATAATTATCTCTACTTGGTCTGTAAGAGTTAAAACTTTGACAATGATTCATTGAATCGCTTTAAATAGAATTGTTCTAACGACATTTTGTAAACCAAGATTTTTTACCTTATACTTTTGTTCTGGTTTTATCGCAATGATAAAATATTAATGTTGCCCGATTTTAAAGTTGCATTGATGTTTTATAAAATTTATGAATTATACAGAATTTAGGAACATTTTTTCAATCATTCTTTAATACTTTAACAAACTAATATTTAAGTGAGTTAAGTTTTCAGTAAAACGATGTTAAGAGTTTTTGAGTTTATATTTCTGTCCAGTAGTGTGTTTTAATGTTTGTCAATTTTGAAAAATAAAGTATTTAACAACATTTAAGGATTTTGCATAAAGCATTTTTCGGAAAAATTAAGCACTAATGGCAACATATATTCATATTCAGTGACTTGTAATTAACTTATCCAAACAAAACTTGATCATCATCCAAGGTTTTCTAAAGTTGAGTTTATTCTTTTGCCCACGTTTCACTGAAAGGTAAAAACTTAAAGGTGCATGTTTTAGTAAAGTTAATAATTTATTAGTTTTTAATTTAATTGATGAGTTTGAGCTATACTAAATTTAAAACTATTTTTTGAATTAATTCTTCCTTGATTCAGTGAAAGAAAGTTCAACTGAATTAAGTTATGATTAAAAGAAATCAAAATTTTTTGAATTATAATTTTGTCATTAGCGTATTAGTTTTAAAAAACGGAAATTATGTACAATGATAATGATTACTGCTGTGAAAGTTTGGTCGTAATAATAATATTAAACAAAAACTATAGGAATATTGAGCTATAATATACGAACACAATCAAAACTTAGTCTAAACATTTATTATTTACATTTATTTATACTTTTCAACTCAAAGCACGTCGGAATTATAAAAGTAATCCAGCAACTACTTCTAATTATTTGCGTGATTTTCGTGTCGAAACATTGCTCTTTGCTTAACGCAAGAAGTTTTTACTTTCGCGGAAAACAAAACTTCGCATTTTGAGGAACAGCATGAACTGCATCCCGAGCCTTGGAAGCGCAGTTCAACAAAAGACGGAACATTTTTGCATATTTCGATATTTTCCTCCATCGTCATTAACGGAAGTGACATATCAGCATTTGCGAAACTTTGTCTATTATCTTCTTCCTGCAACAGGAGATTAATAGCCGCGTGATGGCACTGCAAGCGGTAACTTCCATGCTGCTTCCATGACACAGGGCAGAATTTTAGTGATCGCAATTTAAATTACAGGAGGTTAAATTTATAAATTTATCAGTCCACATGACAATGCCGCTCGCTTAGAAGTGGAAATGACGGAGTAGTTTTGGGCGGGTAATTGCTCCAGGCGTTTTATGAGGTTGTTTAGATGTTGAACATTCCGTTTTCTGTGCGATGGCTCAGTATCTGAGCAAACGACTTTCAGATATTTTCAGCTAGTAAATAAATAAAAACACTTCCTGCAAGGCATTAAATAAATGTGAACTTTGAAATGGTTCGATTACTTATGGGAAACTTCCAATGAACATTAAATATGACCGAAAATCTTATTCATAATATTTAGAAACATATACAAATTATTTGAACTGATAATTTACAGAAAACCTAAAAGCGCAATTGCATTTTTAACCATCATTAGTTAGTCACTATTTTTTTCATTCATGATACTAGAATATAATTCTATTTTATCTTTGTCGTTACATTTTAGTAATCACAACTTCGTAAATTGAACTGCAAAATCAATTTCTAAAATTTTAATCGCTATTTGCTTTTATGTTCGAAAACTTGGCAAAAATGTGCTCCAGGTGTTTGAAAAATAATTTTGTCTTGTGAGCTGACTTGAAAGTTTAATGCTATAATATTTCAAAATTAGTCCCATTAAGAAAGTTTTAAAGATAGCAGTTTTTGAAAATCAGGAAGCGTCAATGATTTAAATGCTGTTGAAATGTAATGGTTATCACATTTTTATTTACCCACTATTTTGTATCTCGTTTAGATCACGCTCATTCAAATACATCCCTTTTTGAAATAATTATTTAATTTGACAACTTTTACTGTCAGCATAGCAGTAAGTGTAGCAAGCTTTTTCTTTCTTTCCTTCTTTTTCATAAATTAATCAGCTACTGGTTGGTTATCCATGTTGATTTAACCCGTTTAAGTGAATTTCCAGCCAAGAAAGAACTAAAAACAGTTTCAACACGAAAACAAAAATGGTCGACCAAACTTCTTTTGCAATCCGGGATTTTCTTCTGTTTATTTAACAGCCCCAGATGTCTGAGTCACTCATCGGATCGCTTTAAAAAACAAAAGACAACGTTCTGGCTCAGGTGCGACTCTCTATGCTAGCCGTTTTTTTCGCTCGAGAAGATCGAACAGTGGACGTGAAAATTTTGTCAACCATAATTAACATAAACATTAGTTCTATCCATATGAAAACATTTCAGAGACTGGGGAAAATGCATTTAAGGCGGTGAAAAAATAACTTTCTGGTTTAATAAGTCAGATGCAAAATGTCATAGGTTTTAAATACAGTTTTTGATTGGTACCAAAACTGAGTAAACATGTTAGGCGCAGTCCTATAGCATAATATGTAAATTATCCTCCTTATCCATAGTGTGGGTGACTTTTCAAAAAGTTTTTTTCTTGGTTCAGGATATTGTAGGGTTATTTGTTTCAGTGAAGATCATTCCTTTTTCTAATAAAAGCAACAATTGTAGCACACAAGGTTAGGATCATTTTAATTAATTAGATTCACCTAACTTTCAAACAATATAGCTATCAGTGTTACGTATTGATTCTAACTGCATAAAATATATTGACTTTTTTTTTCCAAAGCTGAAATTGATGTTGGTACATAAAACACTTTCATTTTTTTTTTAATCGTCCAGTTCTTTACGGGCAATCAATAAAGAAATAAATGTTAGGGGCAAAATCTTGGTGAATATCCGGGAAAATCATACACATTAATAACCTGCTTCGCTTCAAAAAATACTCATTTGAGGACTGTAAAATCTTACTATTCATTGATGCAAAAAGGAATCCAGGCCTCAAATAAAATTTCGTTTGTAGTTCAGTATGTTGCTCGCACCTTTTGATAAGTTGATGTTTACAACATCCTTTTAAATTTACTTGCCGGTATCACACATGGCTTTTAATTTATTTAAAGGTTTTTGTTGGATTTTTTTTTCTTTCCCTTCGCATCTCTTTATCCCTTTCAACTGAAGTGAAATAACGTGTGAAGCATACAGCAGACATGCGCATTAGAGCAGAACTGCGACACAGCTGCGAGTAGATAGGCCAATCTAAATAATAGAAAGTCGAACTTCGACATCATCGACAATAGGGACTCAATGTCTATTTTAAATCTATGCATTGACGGAGAATGAAATTGAAAAAAGGTCAGATTTTTTTCCCCATGGTATGAATGGGCTCTCGCAGCTTCAAGTAACGGCGCACAATTCTGCATAAAAAGTTAAGATGAATCTATTAAAATCAGACCTAAATATCTAGAGAACTGAACAGCACAAGGACCAAAGATTTCTCAGAAATCATCTACTTATATTAAAAACCGAGTATCTTTCTAACTATCTTTCTCTCTATCTAATGTCACGCTTCTTTCTCCTGAACGCCAATGAACTGAAAGTCAAACCAGGTACCAATAGATAGGTAATTTTTCAGGCTTCATTAGTTTCAATTTATATAATTATACGATTTTAATTAGAGAAGATATCAATTAGGCAGGGATTCAAGTGAAACAGTCGATCGCACATTACAATCGCTACTGGAAATGAATTACATTAGAACGTTTCTTGACAAAAACATCGTGACGTCAGCGTGACGTTTGCCTATGAAAAACGAGCTAGATAAAACGTCACAGCCTACTTGGCGAATAAGAGGAGATCGCTGAGTGTTTGTTAGCTCTTATTGGCTCCACCCGTAGTGACGTCATGCCAAATTAAGTTGATAATAATGTAATTCACTTCCAGTAGCGATTGCAATTCGAAGCGATCGCAGTGATGTTTCACTTGAATCCCTGCCTTAATAAGTAGTCAAATTTACAGCGATTAAGCCTAATAAATGATTAAATATGAGATCCATTGTTGAAACGTGGTTGCTATGAAATAGTGATAACAATGATAATGAGAATTTTGAATAAAGGCTTAACTAAATCAAACACGAAACTCATAAGCGGGCCGCTTACATAGTATTTTTATCGCTAGCTACTTGTAATATTTTGAAACATTCATTTGTTGAAAAGCCATCTATTTATATTAAAAACTGAGTATCTATGGCAGGGATTCAAGTGAAACAGCAGTGCGATCGCTTCGAATTGCAATCGCTACTGGAAGTGAATTACATTATCATCAACTTAACTTGGCATGACGTCACTACGGGTGGAGCCAATAAGAGCTCACAAGCACTCAGCGATCTCCTCTTATTCGCCAAGTAGGCTATGACGTTTTATCTAGCTCGTTTTTCATAGGCAAACGTCACGCTGACGTCACGATGTTTTTATCAAGAAACGTTCTAATGTAATTCATTTCTAGTAGCGATTGTAATTTGCGATGGCCTGTTTCACTTGAATCCCTGCCTTAGTCTGCTTTTTTCCTTTGAGCGAGCTGAACTTACTGAAACTTTCCTCACCATCTTGAAGGCGCGAAGCATCACAATAATTCGAATGATTTTTTTATATAGGAAAAAAGTAAAGGCGTGAAGCGCCTGTCAGCCAGCCGCCTTGGCGGGAAGTAGTTTCTTGAAAATTTCCTCACTACTTTCAGGGCACGAAGTGCCCGTGCAACGCCGGGCCACGTGCGTGGTATGTCTTGAAATCGAATGAACATTAAATTATATGAAATAATATAACTTCAGAATGAGGTAAAAGTTGGGTGGCGGGGGGACGTTATGCATCAACATGCCGCAGGAAGCTAATCTAGCTGCCCTGGCAGCTAGTCTACTTATATTAAAAACTGAGTATCTTTCTTTCTTTCTTTCTATCTATCTATGTCACGCTTCTTTCTCTTGAACGCCAACGAACTGAAATTCGAACCAGGTACCGATAGATAGGTTATTTTTCAGGCTTCATTAGTTTCAATTTATATAATTATACGATTTTAATTAGCGAAGATATCAATTAATAAGTAGTCAAATTTAAAGCGATTAAGCCTAATAAATGATTAAATATGAAATCCATTTTTGCAAAACGTCGTTGCTATGAAACAGAAATAACAATGATAATGAGAATTCTGAATGAAGGCTTAACTAAATCAAATACGAAACTCATAAGCGGGCCACTTAAGGGCCGAATTCAAGTGAAACACCATTGCAATCGCTTCGAGGCGATCGCAATAGACCAAAATTGCAATCTCTACTGGAAGTCGAATTACATTAGAATCGCATCTCGTAGCGATTGTAACGTTTCACTTGAATCCAATGTTGGGAATTTGCGATTGCATTGGTGAGTTGCGATCATCCGTGTTTCACTTGAATTCCTGCCTAAGTAGTATTTTTATCGCTAGCTACTTGTAATATTTTTAAACATTCATTTGTTGAAAAGCCATCTACTTATATTAAAAACTGAGTATCTATGTCTGCTTCTTTCCCTTGAGCGAGCAGAACTTGCTGTAACTTTCCTCACCATTTTGAAGGCGCGAAGCATCACCATAATTCGAATGATTTTTTTTTTTTTTTTGATGCAGGAAAAAAGTGAAAGCATGAAGCGCCTGTTCGCGAGCCGCCTTGGCGGCGAGTATTTTTTTGAAACATTCTTTACTACTTTAAAAGCGCGAAGCGCCCGTGCAACGCCGGGCAGCTAGCTGCTTGGGCATTAGTGTGCCACGTACGTAGTATGTCTTAAAATCTTATGAAAATTGAATTATATCAAATAATATCACATCAGAATGAGGTAAAAGTTGGGTGGCGGGAGGGGATATATGCATTAACAAGCCGCAGGAAGCTAATCTAACTGCCCTGGCAGCTAGTCTACTTATATTAAAAACTGAGTATCTTTCTTTCTTTCTAACTATCTTTCTTTCTATGTCACGCTTCTTTCTCCTGAACGCCAATGAACTGAAAGTCGAACCAGGTACCGATAGATAGGTAATTTTTCAGGCTTCATTAGTTTCAATCTATATAATTATACGATTTTAATTAACGAAGATATCAATTAATAAGTAGTCAAATTTAAAGCGATTAAGCCTAATAAATGATTAAATATGAAATCCATTGTTGAAACGTAGTTGCTATGAAACAGTGATAACAATGATAATGAGAATTTTGAATGAAGGCTTAACTAAATCAAACACGAAACTCATAAGCGGGCCACTTACATAGTATTTTTATCGCTAGCTACTTGTAATATTTTGAAACATTCATTTGTTGAAAAGCCATCTACTTATATTAAAAACTGAGTATCTATGTCTGCTTTTTTCCTTTGAGCGAGCTAAACTTACTAAAACTTTCCTCACCATCTTGAAGGCGCGAAGCATCTCAATAATTCGAATGATTTTTTTACATAGGAAAAAAGTAAAGGCGTGAAGCGCCTGTAAGCGAGCCGCCTTGGCGGGAGTAGTTTCTTGACATTTTCCTCACTACTTTCAGGGCACGAAGTGCCCGTGCAACGCCGGGCCACGTGCGTGGTACGTCTTGAAATCGAATCAACATTAAATTATATCAAATAATATAACTTCAGAATGAGGTAAAAGTTAGAGAAGGGGGACGTTATGCATCAACATGCCGCAGGAAGCTAATTTAGCTGCCCTGGCAGCTACTCTACTTATATTAAAAACTGAGTATCTTTCTAACTATCTTTCTATGTCACGCTTCTTTCTCCTGAACGCCAATGAACTGAAAGCCGAACCAGGTACCGATAGATAGGTAATTTTTCAAGCTTCATTAGTTTCAATTTATATAATTATACGATTTTAATTAGCGAAGATATCAATTAATAAGTAGTCAAGTTAAAAGCGACTAAGCCTAATAAATGATTAAATATGAAATCCATTGTTGCAAATCGTCGTTGCTATGAAACAGTAATAACAATGATAATGAGAATTTTGAATGAAGGCTTAACTAAATCAAATACGAAACTCATAAGCGGGCCACTTACGTAGAATTTTTATCGCTAGCTACTGGTAATATTTTGAAACATTTATTTGTTGAAAAGCCATCTACTTATATTAAAAACTGAGTATCTATGTCTGCTTCTTTCCCTTGAGCGAGCAGAACTTGCTGTAACTTTCCTCACCATTTTGAAGGCGCGAAGCATCTCAACAATTCGAATGATTTTTTTTTTTTTTTTTGATGCAGGAAAAAAGTGAAAGCATGAAGCGCCTGTTCGCGAGCCGCCTTGGCTGCGAGTTTTTTTTTTTGAAACATTCTTTACTACTTTAAAAGCGCGAAGCGCCCGTGCAACGCCGGGCAGCTAGCTGCTTGGGCATTAGTGTGCCACGTACGTAGTATGTCTTAAAATCTTATGAAAATTGAATTATATCAAATAATATCACATCAGAATGAGGTAAAAGTTGGGTGGCGGGAGGGGATATTATGCATCAACATGCCGCAGGAAGCTAATCTAGCTGCCCTGGCAGCTAGTCTACTTATATTAAAAACTGAGTATCTTTCTTTCTTTCTAACTATCTTTCTTTCTATGTCACGCTTCTTTCTCCTGAACGCCAATGAACTGAAAGTCGAACCAGGTACCGATAGATAGGTAATTTTTCAGGCTTCATTAGTTTCAATCTAAATAATTATACGATTTTAATTAACGAAGATATCAATAAGTAGTCAAATTTAAAGCGATTAAGCCTAATAAATGATTAAATATGAAATCCATTGTTGAAACGTAGTTGCTATGAAACAGTGATAACAATGATAATGAGAATTTTGAATAAAGGCTTAACTAAATTAAACACGAAACTCATCAGCGGGACACTTACATAGTATTTTAATCGCTAGCTGCTTGTAATATTTTGAAACATTCATTTGTTGAAAAGCCATCTACTTATATTAAAAACTGAGTATCTATGTCTGCTTTTTTCCTTTGAGCGAGCTGAACTTACTAAAACTTTCCTCACCATCTTGAAGGCGCGAAGCATCTCAATAATTCGAATGATTTTTTTACATAGGAAAAAAGTAAAGGCGTGAAGCGCCTGTTAGCGAGCCGCCTTGGCGGGGAGTAGTTTCTTGACATTTTCCTCACTACTTTCAGGGCACGAAGTGCCCGTGCAACGCCGGGCCACGTTCGTGGTACGTCTTGAAATCGAATGAACATTAAATTATATCAAATAATATAACTTCAGAATGAGGTAAAAGTTAGAGAAGGGGGACGTTATTCATCAACATGCCGCAGGAAGCTAATCTAGCTGCCCTGGCAGCTAGTCTACTTATATTAAAAACTGAGTATCTTTCTAACTATCTTTCTATGTCACGCTTCTTTCTCCTGAACGCCAATGAACTGAAAGCCGAACCAGGTACCGATAGATAGGTAATTTTTCAAGCTTCATTAGTTTCAATTTATATAATTATACGATTTTAATTAGCGAAGATATCAATTAATAAGTAGTCAAGTTAAAAGCGACTAAGCCTAATAAATGATTAAATATGAAATCCATTGTTGCAAATCGTCGTTGCTATGAAACAGTAATAACAATGATAATGAGAATTTTGAATGAAGGCTTAACTAAATCAAATACGAAACTCATAAGCGGGCCACTTACGTAGAATTTTTTTCGCTAGCTACTGGTAATATTTTGAAACATTTATTTGTTGAAGAGCCATCTACTTATATTAAAAACTGAGTATCTATGTCTGCTTTTTTAATTTGAGCAAGCTGAACTTACTGAAACTTTCCTCACCATCTTTAAGGCGCGAAGCATCTCAATAATTCGAATGATTTTTTTATATAGGAAAAAAGTAAAGGCGTGAAGCGCCTGTTAGCGAGCCGCCTTGGCGGGGAGTAGTTTCTTGAAATTTTCCTCACTACTTTCAAGGCACGAAGTGTCCGTGTAACGCCGGGCCAAGTGCGTGGTATCTCTTGAAATCGAATGAACATTAAATTATATGAAATAATATAACTTCAGAATGAGGTAAAAGTTGGGTGGCGGGGGGACGTTATGCATCTACATGCCGCAGGAAGCTAATCTAGCTGCCCTGGCAGCTAGTATAAGTAATAACTTTAGAGCATGAAACAGTTTGCTTTACTTTCAGTGACTCACGTAAGGTAAGCCATATATCTCGAAAGAAAAAGTTTGAATGACCCAACAAACGGGTTAATATATATTACTATTTAAATAAAATTCATACATGATTTTATTTAGTTAAAATGAAGTAAATCTCTAATTAAACTACTCATAAGCATCGAACAGATTATTAACTATGAAAAAAACTATATTAAAATATTAATAACTAAAAAAAAGCATTTAATTAAAATTATTACCATAGACTGAGCTGAGAAAAGCTCTCTCTCTGTTAAATCGTTTTAGCCAGAAAAAGGTTTAGGGCCGAATTCAAGTGAAACACCATTGCAATCGCTTCGAGGCGATCGCAATTTGCAATTGCTAATGGAAGTCGAATTACGATAGAATAGCATCTCGTAGCGATTGTAACGTTTCACTTGAATCCAAATTTGGAAATTTGCGATTGCAATGGTGAGTTGCAATCGTCCGTGTTTTACTTGAATTCCTACCTTAGTTGTCACACAATTTTTTTCAGAGTTTATAGGCCAATTTAATGTTACTTGTGTTCTAAAAGCTTACTATTTCTATATTTTTTAGTTGCTTTGTCGGACTTTGGTTATTATTATTATACACATTAACTGCAATTTTTTATTTTTTTATTTATTTATTCTTGTTATTATTGTTGTTGAAAATTCTAGCATATCCATGTTTACCTTTTCAGAAAGATTTTCCGTATACCTCTGTATAGAGGGTTAAAACAGGCATAGTCTGAAAGTCGTATTTATTTTGTGGGCCCTTCTTTGAAAATGCTTACTTCTCTACTAATAATAAAGCTGAAGGTTTATCTTTCCTTCTGTCTGTCACGCGCGTAGCGCCAAAACCGTTCGGTCGATTTTCTTGCCACTTGGTAAAAAATTAGTTTGTAGCATGCAGTTTTGCACCTAGAAGCGATTTTTCGAAAATTCCATTTCGTTCTTTTTCTATTCGAATTCTTAGCGGAAATTCTATAAAATAGGGAAGAAATATTTCACACACATTTTCAAGTCTTATGTCATTCGAAAGATTGAAATTTTCTGCATAAAATGAAGTTTTTTCGAAGGTTCTACGATCATCAGGAGAGCTGTAACAATTGTTTTTAGAATCTCGAAATTCAACGCTTACCTTCAGTAAAGCAAGCCAAACGATTCTAAAATGGTTTTGCTCGAGAATAAAATTTGTTTGAAAAGAGAGATCAAATGAATTATTTTATCAACGGAAATCAACTTTTCATGTTGTTACCATGGAAACGTGTTCATACTTATTTTTGTTTCGTTATTTTTCCAGCGTTGCCAGACGTAGTATTTTTGATACTACGGTAGTATTTTTTCGGCCCAAATAAGGAGCGTAGTATTTTTCTGGCAACCCTGTTTCCAATATACTAATGACTTAATTAAAAGATTTGGCGGATTTTTTTTTTTTTTTTCATTTTCACAGATTTCGCATTTCAGCAACATTGATTTTGGCAACGTTTGGAAACAGTAGTATTTTGTAATATTTTTTTTAGAGGAGGCGTAGTATTTTTTTGTTTCAATTCTCTGGCAACCCTGTCTTTTTCCCGGTGAAAATGCTTTGGGACCTTACTTGGCGCGTTTTCGAAAAGTCACCAACTGGCGCGTTTTTGCGTGTCTCGCGGAATTGAAAGCTCCGAGAGAAACTACGCAAAATAGCCAGGGTTACCACGCTTGGCGCGCCTATCGCCCATTTAGCGAGAAAAGGGTACCTAAAGCACAGATTAACCAAATATCGTATCAATTGCGTTATTGCATCGTTCTTTTTAAAGTGTTTCATTTCGGAAAATGTATTGTTTTGTTTTTAAAGCTAGGAAATAAAACTTTCTTCTTCTTTTAAACTTTGGTAAGATTTCTGTTGGTTTCTGTGAGCAACAAAATTGTTCTTATTTTCTCTTTTGGCTTATTTTTGTGCATCTCCCCTTGGGGTTGCATTCGAATGTTCCAAGGGGGTGTTTTACCCCTTTTATGGAGTAAATCAGGGTTCATTTCAATGCAGACAAAAGTAATATGAATTGGCGCGACCACTTGGCAATATATCGCCAAGCTTTTGGTCGTCAAGTATTTGCCGCCAATTTGGCGACATATCGCCAAGTTGGCGAAAAAATTGTTTTCTTTTTTTTATTTGGACTCAATTTGGCGCTATTGGCGATATTTTGCGAAAAATCCACTGAATGATGTTAAAATCGGCGATATTTAGGAGATTAATCATTGTAAAACATTTTTTTTGCATTGTTTCGTGGCAAACTAGGGATATAAATGTTTAAATCTGTTATCTTGCTCACTCCAAGCACTATTTTAGCACTTAAGGCATCTACTAAGAAATTTACACGTACAATTAAGTAGCGTGGGGTCCATACCAGATTTTTATAGCATACTTTGAAGGAATTATAGTTGAATTACAACTAAAATAGAGCATTTTTTCTGCTATATCGATTATTTTACAAATGAACTTTTAATTTTATACCACGGGCAAAGCCGTGCGGGTACCGCTAGTTAAAAATAAAAGTGAAAGCAAAAATCAAATACAAAAGCGCTATTCAAACCTCTGTATTCGTTTTTCGCATGAAAAATTTTGACACACATTATTTGAAATGTTTCACAAGATCTAAGATATTCTGAATTTTGTGGAAAAGTGATTTTAGAACAATAAATTATTATACATGTCAGTTTTGAAGACTATAGGGTTGTTCCACTTTTTTTTATTAGAAGTTAATCTCGATCTATGTTATACTTCAAATATTTGGATTTAGTTCATGACTTGTCCAATAAACTTAACCCATTAATGCCAGAATTTTTTTTTTCCCAAAGACATTTTGTATACTGGTTACATGGCTACAGAACACACTTTACAATGGTCATGTGCTGCAATCTGTTTATAATGAATTGAAACAATACCAAAGTTGAACACTATTATTTGGTTGAAATGTTCATTTTTGGTAAATTCAGACACACCTTTTGGACCGTCCCTAAAAAGGGACGCTGTGAATTAATGGGCTAAAATCAATAGCTGTGATATGGCGCAGACAAATAGAAAATTCTATAAAATTCCAAAATTTGTTGAAATGTCGAGACATCCATGATTTTGGAGGAGCTCCTGAATGGCAGTTTTCAGTTCATGGATGATTTTAAGGTTATTTTTGTAAACTTTTTCTTTGCTGTCCCTCACAAAAATGAACCACAAGAGTTAAGATCAGAAAATAGGGCTGCTAAGCCTTACTTTTTGATCAGGCATAAGTTTTAGTTGAATCTCACTTACATATCATTATTTATTAAGATTCTTTTGTCCGTGTAACTCAATATTTGTCACTCTTTACTCTTTATCAGCTTTTGTTATATGTACTCGCTGTGACTGGTGAAATTAACCAAATATCGCAATTGCGAGAGACCCCAGACCATTGACGTAGCAACTCATATGATAAATGTTTTGCATCGCTTTGTGATAGACAAGGAGACTCCCAAAAATTCCATTTCGACTTTCTCCTAACCATACAAATCCGCCACTACTTGCTGTGCCATTGGCTAGTTGATGAAAAAAGGTTTTTGATCGTTGCCAACAATATAAACGAATAATAGTAATGATAAAGTTAATTTCGAAAATAGTGAAGTTAAAAAAAATTAATTTCATAATTGCATTTAAGCAAGCATACAATTGCGGATTTTGGACTTTTGAAACATTTCAAATAATGATGGTTTTCGAACTTTGATTCAAATCATCAATTTGAAAAACAATTTCAAAGGGTTTTTTTCACTATATACTTGGTTTTTCCTAGTCACACTGTAAACCTTAATCCTTTAAATTTTAGCACAGCTTCCTGAAATCCAAAACGTTCCACATTCCAAGCTTTGTTAAAGAAGGAGGGATTTAAGAAATAATTCACATAATACTAGAACATCTTCTATCAGTTCACTATCAGGAACTCGCAAGCCCGTTACAATTCGCAAAAGAGCTTTAGAAATTGCAAGTTGTCAGGTGAAACGTATCCAGTGCCTGGGATATGACAAAGAGGGTGTGCCCACAATAACCTGTTCGCTGCGTTTATTTTCCGCTTTCTTTATCGGAATACAGATAAAAGGAACTTTTCAGATTCAATTTTCTCTTCGTACCGCAATTTTGGGTTGCAGTTATAATTAAGAGAACTTTCTCCAGCAGGGAGGGAAATCCGACAGAGCTTTCAAGTGAACTTCTAGAAGATAAACTGATTGAATAATTAGTTTTGCTAAAAATAAAGGCTATGTTTCTGCGGAATATTTTCTTTCATTAGTTTTTAACTTTTTAGAACCGAAGTTAAGTTGTTATTAGCATCTCTGATATTTTTTAACATGACGCTGTAATGTATTCTCTTTTGAATTTTATGAGGGAATATTTTTCTTTCTATTTCTACAGTCGTTCAAATGCAAAAAATAAGTTGTTTTTACAGTACTTATACTAAAAGTAGAGGTTTCAGTTTAAAACTGTAAAAACGCATTAATAAACTAAAACTAACAAATTTTACATTTTATTACTATTATAAACTAGCAATTTTACAGTTTACTACTGTAAAATCAGCAATTTTTCCAGTTTATTACTGTAAACTTACTACAAAATTAGCTGTATTATAGTGTAAAAACAACATTCATTTTTACAGTGTTGGAGTGTTGCCGTTTTCCGGCTAGAACTTTTCGTTTCATAAACATATTAAAATGGTTGTCAGCGTTGTGACCTTAAGGGTACCAAATTTTCTAGTGAACGCCCTCGAAAAAAAACCTCCAAGATTTTTGTTTGAAGAAAATCTCAATTTTTTGCAAGGAGAAAATGCAACTTTTTTTTTCTAATATAGCTTAATTTTAAAGTACTGCAAATGATGTGTTGTGTTTTTTCATCAAACTTATAGGGACTGTTCACAATTCCTCTTTTTAATGGAATATTTTCAAATCTTCAGTTGGTATGTGAGGTGTCTCTCATTTAGACATTATTTTCAAATTGGTATCTGAGAATTTTCTCCTGGAATCCTGCGATTCCACAGCGGATTTTATTTTAATGCGACATTGCAGAATGATCGACGTTATTTTTAAAAATACTTGTATGTATGAAAGAATAAAAAAATTATAGCACCTTATAAAACTACGTCGAAAATGGGTTGTTTAATTATTTTAATTCATACTTTTAGTCTTTTCTTACAAATTTTATCCTCTTGTTTGTTTGAGGTTTCTGCTAATGACTCTTGTTTTTGTCTCATTTAAGTCACATCACTATACAGTTGAAGACATATAGCGCTCAAATAATCAGATGTAATAATTCTTTAAAATCATAATTAATACGAAGTGTTATAAATAATAAGAATAGTAAAATTAACCATCAATGCTTTTTTCGGATGACTTTTCATCCTAAAGCTCACAGGAGGTTAGATTAGCCCCGTACAATTTTAATCGCACATGCAATTTTTTTTAATCTCTTTTCTTCTATCAAAGTTTGTGACATTAAAGTAGCATACCTTTAACTCCTGAAAACCGAAAACAAGAAGGTCTGTAAAAAGGAAGTTTAAAAAACCAAAACGAATATTTTTTCTCGAAATCTCTGTGATACGCTTAAAAGAATTTCTTTGTCCATTTAGTTAGATAATTTTGAAAAAGAAATTTCAAAAATTTCTGCAGTAGTTATTATACTAATGAAAGTCATCATAAAAAAGATGATTGAATTCTTAAGGTATTTGCCCTGTCTATATTACTTTTTGATGCAAAGTTTCGTCTGCATTGAAAAGGAAAGTACAGTGAACTCTCACTTATGCGCCGGCCCCAGGGACCAACAGAAAAAGGCGCATAAGTGAGAGAGACGCATGTTCTAATGAAAGAATGAATAAGAATGTTTCTGAAGAAAATGGTCATATTTGTATGGTTTTACAACTACTGTAACCTAACTGCAATGATAAGGAGAAAACAAAAATTGTAGCATACCTAATCACAAACTATTCCTTTTAAAACGATCCATAATAGATAATTGTCCTTCTCCGAACTCTAGTTCATGTAGAAAAAATGCCTTCCGTGAGCAATAAAGGCGAAAGATTAAAGAGGAAAGTGAAGAAAAATGCTTATTTTTTAAGGAAAATTAATTTTTTTACATTTTAGGGAAAATTCGGCGCATAAGTGAAATATTTATCTTTAGAGCGACGCATAAATGAATGATCATTATTTTGCTATGGGTATACGCCCAAAATGTCGCGGCCGAAATGTCGCGGGCCAAAATGTCGCGGGTCAAAATGTCGCCGGTCCAAAATGTCGCCGGTCCAAAATGTCGCGGTCCAAAATGTCGCTGGTCAAAATGTCGCCGGTTCAAAATGTCGCGGGTCAAAATGTCGCCGGTCCAAAATGTCGCCGGTCTAAAATGTCGCGGGCCAAAATGTCGCGGGTCAAAATGTCGCCAGTCCAAAATGTCGCGGGTCAAAATGTCGCCGGTCCAAAATGTCGCCGGTCTAAAATGTCGCGGGCCAAAATGTCGCGGGTCAAAATGTCGCCAGTCCAAAATGTCGCCGGTCCAAAATGTCGCGGTCCAAAATGTCGCTGGTCAAAATGTCGCCGGTTCAAAATGTCGCGGGTCAAAATGTCGCCGGTCCAAAATGTCGCCGGTCTAAAATGTCGCGGTCCAAAATGTCGCTGGTCAAAATGTCGCCGGTCCAAAATGTCGCGGTCCAAAATGTCGCGGGCAAAAATGTCGAAGGTCTAAAATGTCGCAGGACAAAATGTCGCCGGTCAAAAATGTCGCCGGTCAAAAATGTCGCGGATCAAAAATGTCGCGTGTCTAAAATGTCGCCGGTCAAAAATGTCGCGGGCCAAAATGTCGCCAGTCCAAATGTCGTCAGACAAAAATGTAAAAGGTCCGATATTGATACAGTTGGTACCAAAAATTAAAACATATGAAAAGGCTTTTTTACACCAAATTAGCAAAAGATTGCTAATTGCTGTTGATGAATGTGTGCGTTAACGATAGTATGGACTAAAATTTTTGAAAAATACTAAAAAAAATTACCTTTTTGGCTTGTAAATGTTTCGAGCGTTTTGCAAGAATTAAATAGTTTTCAAACAAGCCTACGTTATTTATTTACAATAGCTTATTTCACCGTGACTCGCTATCTACCAAGCTAAAAACGAATAGATTAGCAGCCCAAGCCAAGTTTAATTGATATCGAAAGGAAAATTTATGAGTTAAAAAAGAAGTTGAAGAACAGTGAAATGAATAAGACAGATATACAATGTTTGAAACTTGGTTTTTGTTCAAATTTCTTACATGATTGAAAGCAAGTCTATAATATTTAAATAATAGAGGTGTTTTTATTTTCTTTTTCATAAAATGTGTAAAAGAAAGTATTGGATCAGTGAAAAATTGTCAATTTGGAAGAATTTACACGTTCTGACATGTGCTGAATTCAATTTTACCGTTTATTTTTTTAAAGGAAAATTTGTAAGTGTATCTGCGTGACCCATTTTTGGGGGGCGACTCTACCACAAAACTTAATGCGTGAATTAGGATGAAATTTGGTACATACATGTACCAACCAATATGTGATTCAGTGCTGATTGATTTTTGCCGCTAGTTCTTCCAAGTTTTTACATGCAAGAATGTAATGGAACGTTTTCAGCATAGCGTGATTACTATGTCTGAAGAAGGTTCAGACGAAATCAAATAAATGGCCCATAGGAAGCCTTCTTGGCTCGGCGACATTTTGACCGCGACATTTTGGCCCGCGACATTTTGACCCCAAACCTTTGCTATGGAATGTGCTGGGACCATTTAAAATCTTCGTATAAGTGAAAAAAGCGCATAAATGAGGCGGCGTATAAGTGAGAGTTCACTGTAACTGGTATTTATTTCGTTTCTGGTAGCTTTTTTTTTTTTTTTTGCTCTCTTTCTCTCTTTAAAAAAAAGGGGGAGGGAGAGGAAGCGAATAATTTTCCGAACGCGTTGAAGCTCTTGCCATTAATTCCGATACATATTTTTTTCCTTTTGTTGAAAAAAGAAAAGAAAAAGAAAAAGGGACAACTAAAAAAATATTTCGTCATTTTGTAAAGCTCTTTTGAAATAACTCAACAGGCCTTTCATTGTATTCTGACGTTTACCTTCCTGCATGATTCTGGAAAACTTAAAATTTAATTTTGAACTGACTGGAACTTAGCTCTTTATTTTCTTAAAAAATTAACTCATCGTTTTATTCCATAGTGCTTTTTTTTATGTTTATGAATTGGTTCGACTATTTTGCTAGTTTTTTTGTTTAACAGTCATTTAACTTTTTTTTTTTTTTTTGGTGTAATTTATTTCTCACACCACATTTTCTTCTATATTTTCATTTAAATAGTTGCCCTTTCACTTCAAAAATGTATTAATGAAAAGGTGTAATTAAAGTTATTATATTTCTAAAAAGAAAAGATATATTAACAGATGAAGAATATTGCTTTCAATTCTTTTTATTCACGAAAGGTTCAGAGCATTTTTTACGAATTTTTCACTTGGCGACACGGGGCGGTTGTCTGTCATTAAATGTGTCTGGGGGGGGGGGGGGAGGAAAAACCCAAAACAGATATAAAATTTTACAAAAAAAAAACATTTATTTTTAATATTTCAACAGAAAAAAAAGGAAAATTTTACCCAATATTTGTAAAACTATATTCGATCAAAAAAGATGTAACAAAAACAAAACTTTTTTTTTCTTTTCTGGCGGGATAAGAAAAAGGAATGTACATCTGTTACTCTTTTCTTGTAGTTTTTTGCAAAAAGTACAAAAAAAACTGTGCAAAGAATTGTGAAAAATACAAATAAATTAATAAAACCAGGAAGGGGGAAAAAAAGAGAAAGAAATAATTCCGTTTACGAAAACTAGAAGTGACCAAATATTGGATTTTACAATGTCGTCCAGTGACTCTGTTTTGCATTTTCTAGGCGACAAATTTTTTTCACTAGGCGACACTAATGTCGCTTAGTCCCTATGTTAAAAAATGCTCTGGAAGGTTTATTTGAACAATTGAGACTTTAAAATTAAGATCACGTGCAAAGGGAGGCATAAAAATTGCCCCCCCCCCCTTCCGAAGAAAAAGAAAATAATTTTACAGGATTAACTGATTTTCTACTTTGGTTTCTTTGGGAGGCAATGGTTAAGAGAGGAGCGAAAAGTTTTCAAACTTGGGAAAGTTTTTAACCCCTTTTAAAAAAATCGCACGCATCCCTCTGCACTCTATTATGAAGTCGAAGAAACCAAATAGAAATTTCGTTATAGCAGTAATTTCATAAGAGAAAGTAAAATAACAGGAACAGCAAAATATGAAAGTGAATTAAAGATGTTACATTGCAGCTGTAAGTCGCTATTGCCCCCCCCCCCCAACCGCATTATTAGCTGCCTATGCAAAAAGCTATTACTTTTCATCTAACTTTGGCTACGTTACTCGCGTTGAAGCCAGAAAAAAGGTTTCCCTGTTCAGAAACTGTCTAAGATTTAAATTCGCCATCTCTCCCTCCCACTGATCTCTGCTCCCTCCCCTTAATCCATTTTTTCTATTTTCAACCAAAAGAGGGAGAAAATTCACTTTAGCGGATCTCCTCCAAAAATTTTCCGTATGGAACTTTTAATGAACATAGCTTTACTTTACTAGAGTTCCTAGATGAAAACCAGAGCAATCGGGTGGCTGGGGTTCACTGGGGGTTAATCAGAAACGTTCTATAGACTTTTACTGGTTAGCCGAATGTATTTGAAAACATTCTATGGGGACTCATTTCAACCAAACGTCATGAAAGCAACCAACCTCGTTGATAGGTAACTCTGATCGAGCACGACTTAATTGTCTGGAGCCGTCATCACATGAAGTTAACTGTGACTTTCACTTTTACTAGAAATCGCTAGAAATTTCGGCATTTTTCTGCGATATTCGTGTGCATGTTTATGTGATTGTTCTGAGATTTGTGTTCACCGCTTGCCTCGAAACCATAAAGTTTGCCATGGCTGAAGAAATGATGAAAGCGAAATTAGCAAAACCGGGAGATGACACCATTTTTGGAAAAATCGTGCGAGGTGAGATTCCAACCAAATTTATCCATGAAGATGAGCAGTGTGTTGCCTTTAATGATATCAACCCACAAGCACCTGTGCATATTTTGGTTGTTCCTCGCAAACCTATTATTGGTATTAGTGAAGTAGAAGAACAGGACGAAGCTTTGCTTGGACATTTATTATTTGTTGCCAAGAAAGTTGCGAAGGAAATGGGCTTAACAGATGGCTATCGAGTTGTCATAAATAACGGTCGTCAAGGTGGACAGACGGTGTACCATTTGCATGTCCATATTTTGGGCGGACGCTACTTCGATTGGCCACCTGGCTAAAAATTGGAACTGATTTGCTATTACTAGTAAATATGCATTGGTGTGAAAGTATGCGCAGCATGCATAAATGATGGATTTTCAAAATAAATCGAATTTTTTTGTAAGTTATGTTTATTTGATAACTTCTCATGTTTGTACTATTGGTTATTTTATATTAGTTTTTTCTCACAAACTCAAAATACAGAGTTCACAGATGTTCTGATTTTCCGGATGAAAAATATTTTCTCGATATCCCTGATTTCATCGAAAACTACTAATTCTAATAGTTTTCCCATGCTGTAGTGTTCATTACATGCCAAAGATAATGTCTTTTGACTTAAATGCATTTGAAAAACGTTCTGTGCTCCTTCCAGAATTGCGTGCTATGTTTGATATCTTTTTTATGCTTTAAACTCTCAAGTAAATTGAAAGTTGAATGTTATTTTGATACAGTGAAATCCAGTTTCAACAAACTTCTAGGGACTACAAGTTTTGTTCCTTGTAATAGAATTCAAACAATTAACCAGAGTTGAAATAGTGTCTAAACATTTATTTCAGTGAGACAGATATTTTGTTGTAACGGGATTTCACTGTAATTGTCATGGTGAGTTGGCGAGTCGAATCTCTTTATTTTTTACTGCAGTAATTCATTTATAGTTTCTCTCAAATTTGAGTCACTTTCAAATTATTGACACTTGATAAAAAAAAAATATAGTAAACCTTACAGGATTAGGTATTTAAATTGTTTGTAGCATCTATAATTGCTCAGTTTTTTTCACCACAATTTTGCTTCACTCAAATGGTTGCAATTTTATTTTCTCAAAATATTAATTTAGACATTTCTTGTTAAACATATTTCTGTTTTTAACATTACATCCCTTGTGCAGACTTAGATAAAATGTAAAACTGTCTGCAAACTTAAATAATTTCTTTAAAATTTTCTGCAAAAAAAGGGGCTTCTGAATCCTAAAGTGCTACCAGCAACAAAAATATCAAGTTGTATGAAGTGCAGGTTCTACCATGAGGTTGGTTGTCAATCCGTTATGATTAATGAATGTCAGTTTCGTATGTAACAAGCTACTGCCCCACAATGAACAAAATCAAGACATATTTCAGATAAAAAACTTCCTAAATTTATAACTTTTTTAACAAAATGCAAAAATTTTCTGCAAACTTCGAAAATTTTCTGTGAACGGCGTTCGCGAGTTCGTCTATATTATCTGGGTTTGCCTGTGTACTAAGGAAAGTAGAGAATTCAAAAGCTAAACGTAGCTGATACCCATTATATTAGGGCAATGGGTATCAGCTAAGTATGAGGGATTAAAATATGCACAGTTTAGGTAATTAGTAAACTGCATAGGAATCTTTTTCTTTTTATGCTAATATTTTCTTGAGATACGCTGGTTAATATTTTCTGGACGAATACTCTGGTTACATTTTTTTTACTTATGCTTATTTTTGTGTAAAGGCAAATTTAAAGTAGAAATTTTTTTTTCGATTTTTCCCTTTTGTGAAATGTAAATGCACTTAACTTATCCAAAATTTATCTCCATCAAAATTAACTTGGTGGCTCATGTTTGTCTGAAGCTTTGCATTAATTAATATTTAGTTTTGTTCCTATTAACTAATATATGCTTTGATGACTGATAACCGTGCTAAACATGTTACAACCAAAAAAGTTTGCTTTTACCTAAAGCATAAGTACAAAAGTAGTAGGCTGCAACCTGAAACTGCAGAATACATGTATTCTGCCCATTAATTTACCATTACACTTTGATTATACTGATTATTTTACTTTCATTGTTTTTAACCACTATTTAATATTTCAAATGAACAATTATAGTAATTACTTCATGTGGTTCAAAAATTAAAATGCTGTAAAATTTGAGGGGATAGCAAGGTATTGAGCGCTACAGTAAAAATTAAGGAATTCTTGTATCCACAAATGTTCAAAACAGTATTTTTAGTGAAATTTTCTTTCGTAGGAAAACATCAAAAACAAAATAAATCTTCTACTGTCTAATATTAGTACAACTCAGCAATTTTACATTGAAAATTATTGAGTGTGCACATTCAAGTATGTATACTTAAAAAATATCCTAAAATTTATTTTTACAGCTAATTCTAATTAAACTACACAGAAGTTGCAATTCTTCCTCAAGAATTTCAATTAGTACACATGAGGTTTTTTTTTTTTCTGAAGGGATTTCCTGCATATTAATGCATGTGTCCAAACATCCAAATAAGGGTATTATAGTGCAGTAACTGGCTTAAATGTAGTTTTCAATTGAAGAAAAATATATTTGATACTCTTTTGCAGCTGTGATAGTTTTCCTTCGTGCCATATAATGAACTGAAACTAAATCATCACCAGTCTATTTTAGGAAAATGCTAATGTTTTTCTAAAAATTATCTAGCAATTACTTTTCTGTTTATTGTGGTTATAGAATGTACTGTATTAAAATAGAAATGGGACTGGTTTTAAAATACAAGTGCTTACATTTTATCATCAACTAGCTGCATCGCCTGGCTTTCGCACAAGGCTACGTTGAAAATAAAAGCTATGGGAAGTGAAGCGTTTCCACAAGTCCCGATTGGATTAAAGTCTATATTTTGCTGTCACGCAGTAGGAAAAATGAATCAATCGCCAAAAAAGTTTTAAATCCCAGCTACGGGAAAAGCAAGAATTTTATTCATCAATTCAATAAAAAATGGCAACACTTTTTTCTTATCAATAATTACTTTCAAGCTCATTGATTTCTTTCAGGCTTGTGCAGACGATATTGTAAATCTAATTTGAAATTGATATTTCCTAACTTAAAAATGCCCATATCTTTTTTCTGGGTGAAGTTAGCGGTTAGGGGTTTTCAAAACCTTTGGAAGGAAATCTACCTAAAAGGTATTTTTTGCGAGTTTTCCAATGACACCAAAATCGAGAAGATCTGATAATTATTTTGGGTAGTAAGAGCAATTATAAGTCAATTTTGAGTTGTTAATTTTATGTTCAAACAGTACGGTACTTTTTTTGCGTTCTGAACCTTGCCAAATTTTGTCCAAATCCGACACAAACTGTGGATTTGTATAGGGAACATGCACACATACTCTTCTTTTTATTTATATGGATTTATTATTGTTCAGTCTAGTGGCGTACGTAGCGCCCCTGTGGTGCGGTTAGTCGCAAGAGGTTTGAGGGTTCACGATCCAGAAAAATTGCACTTAATAAGTTTCACGCCAAAAATATATTTTGTATTTTAAATTGCCCGGTGTGGGCATACTTACTAGCCTTACGTGGGGCGCAACAAAGTCAATGTAAGCTTTTGGTTCAGTCTATGATTTAAAAGAGAATTTTCGTTAAATTATACATACAGAAACCATTTCAAAAATCAAGCTTTTTTTTTGTTCTACATACTGCGCATTTACTAGCATTCTTTTGAGTTGCAAATGAAACTGAAATTAGTTTATTCGGTAAAAAGTTTTTTAATTGTATGAAATTTTTTTTCTGAAACATGGCCAGGCCATCTAAGATGGAAACATTTACTTCTATTCTGAAAAAATTGTATGAATAGCATTTTCAGTAAAGTGCTCCTTGTAATCCCAAAACACTATGTACCAATGTATTTTTTACAGTTCAAACAATTTTTGACTGAGAGAGCAGCATAAACCATTAACATGAATGATACCAACTATTTCTAAATTTCCTGATGCAGGAAGTTGGGAATTAAGAATTGAACCCAGTATTAAAATTAGTAATTATTCAGTGACGTAATAAATCTTGCATCACGCAGTTGACAACTTTTAGCTAATTTCATGCGATCATTGTAATATAACTCTTTCACTTGGCAACCTTGTTTTAAGCAGTTATTATAAAAATACAGGACATTGCCTGTTACACTTTATCAAAGGATTTTTCCCAACAATGCAAAAAGAAATTATTGATTAAAATAGTTATTACTAACTTATTGCTTATTTTGGTTCTGTACGTATTCAAAAAAACGGGTATTGAAACAAACTGCAGGGTTGGGGGGGGGGGGGGGGACACAAAAAAATGTTTTTTTTTCCCTGCTCAAACCAGGTTCTTTTCGGTTCAAACCAGATTTTATTGGAATTCAACACTTGCGTAAGGAGAACAGCTTTATTTGTTGAAAGTCAAATGACTTCATTTATTGATTGTTTATTGATGTTGAATATTCAAATTTGTACCTAATTTCATGATGATTAGTTAAGAGTAAAAACTTGTAAGTTCATTTCCTCATAAGTAGAGCTTTCTATAAAGAAATTTCATGTAAAAATCTCTAATTATTTTAAAAAATTGTACTTAAATCGACCTTGGTGGCATAAATAAATAATCAGAGCTATAATTTATTATGATAGTTAAAACATAATTACTGTCGTCCCATCTAAATCGGGTAATGGATAAACGAATACCCCACTTATATGAATAAAATATCTGGAAACTGAATATTTCCCGTGCCATAGATGCAATGTTAAAGATCCCCGCTTAATCGAATAATATTTCTTGGAACCAATAGTATTCGTTTAAGCTGGGCCGACAGTATTAATAATCAAGAATGAATCTTGCTACTAATTTCCTGGTAACTAAGGATGGACCGGATAGTGATTTTGCGGGATATCGGATATCCGGTGGCTCAACACAAGCCGGATACCATCCGGCACTACAATCACATTCCATGTTCGCTTATTTTTACGTAATGTAGCTTCAAAACAATAAATCGAAGTTGTTTCTCACATCATTTCTTTAAGAACATGTTAAATACATTCAAATTAATTTTTAAAGCCTCTATTTTATTGTACAGGTGTAGCGCTACATATGAAATGAAACACTAGCATATTGCAATTTCTTTCTAAATTAGGTATTATTATCAAAAGAGACAAAACTTTAAAAGATAGAATTAAATATTTCTGTATGTACTCAAAGTTTAAACTTTTAATTATTCTTAGTTTAAATTTTAAAGCTTTTCTGTTTCAGTATCATTTTAATAAGTTTCTACCTAAATGATACAGTTATTAACCCTTTAAATGCCGCATTATGTTCCAAGTATAAAAATTTGAGTTGCTGCATAAAAATAGGACTCTTAGGCATCCCTTTAGACAATGCAAAAAAAAAAAAAAATTTTATCTTCGATTTTGGGCACGTTCCCATTTGGGAACATTGCCATGTTATGTTAAGTTTTTTTCCTAAGGCTTTTAATCGATTGCGCTTTACGCTCGCTGTAGTTCTTTTGTATTTATGCATAAAATGCTTGATATAACTGATCATATTTGACAAATTTATTTCAATTTGAAATGTTAAACATTTCAAAAAAAAAAAAAAAAAACGCACTTAATCAACTAATATTGTTAAACAAATATGTCCTTTTTATCAACGTCCAATTGTTCTCCTTTCTGCGTTGCATATAGTTCTGTCACTTTCGAGAAATGCCCCAAATATTCAATTGATAAAAATTTGGAAAATTTCAACCGGCGATAAATTTGCCAATTCTGAAAATGACTCACAGTTTTTTATGTGTTTTCGTTTCTATAGTTTCATCAAAAGATGCATTTTTTCTTCAGTTAATTTCTTTTTTAGATTTTTTCGTTCTCTTGGATTTTGGAGAAGCTTTTGAGGTAGATGGGGCATCAATAATCGTCTCGTTATCCGATACATCGTTTGGTGATTTGCGGGTGAATACTTCTATTTGTCCGCAAACATCAGCAGGAACAACCTTATCAAATTCATTGTCATTAACATCTTCTTCATTTGTTATTGCCCCGGTCTCATCTGGCAGGGCGAGGACTCAGTCACCTTTCTCACCTTTAGTCACCTTTTGAAATTTTGGTCACTTTTTGTCACCTTTTGGAATTTTTGTCACCTTCTTAAACCTTTCTTGAAATGTGTTTTAGAAAAGTCTAGTTTTGATAAATAAAATTTTTGAGCAGTATGAATATTCTTTTCCTAACCTGAAAATAAATAGAATTTTGAAGGGAAAAAAAGCAAAAATCTCATTTAACCATTAAAAAATAGTGTTTCAACTGTAGCTCATTCACAAAACAAAGCCTTTAGAAGCCCCTGTTTAAAAATTGCGAAAAAAAAACAAAAAACAGGTCCACCTGTTCCAAGGATACTTGGCAGTTCTTTTTTTCTTTTTGTTCTTGAAACGAAATTCGGTTGATGATTTGCATAGAGATGGGACTTTCGCTCATTCTCTATTGTCAATACTTTTTAGTGAACATTTATGCTTTGTATTTACAGAGAAACAAGAAAAAGAATGCTGATGATTTTGCAATGAGCTGAAAATTAAAAGATGAAAAGAATAAAATGTGTTCATTGAATAATCGTCATTATCTTCACTTCATAATTTCAGGTGTCAATATAATTGATTTTAAAAAAAAATCTTTGAACATAACTAGGGGTGATTGTGTTCTGGTATTTACCGGATTTCCGATATTTTTACGATCGATTCTGGTATTTTCATGTCTGAAAATATCGGAAGTATAATCTTTTTAATTATGCTTTTATCTTCTCACCTCCGGAATTTTTTTGCTTTTTAGAATTTTCGATGATTATACCGATCATTATTAATAATATTCATCGAATAGAAATGTTAAGCTGCCATTATAATTTTTTTTGCTTTAATAAATTATTTTATTTGCATTTTTGCGTGAAAATCCATAAAAAAAGCACATTTTTGCGATTTTTTGTAGACAACAATAACTAGTAGCTAACTAGATTTTTTTTCAAAAAATCAGGTCTACTTTTGACAGTAAATAGAAAAAAAAATTAAATCCTCAGAAGCGAAACTTTTTTTTAGCGATTTTTTAAAGTTGATGTTCCCATATGGGAACATTGGCAATTAAAAGGTTAAATATTTCTTCAATATTATATACACGATAATTGATTCACAAAAAAAGAAAAAAAAAACTAAGCTCAGATAAACATTTTTTTTTTTTTCAATTAAATACATCTTTTATTAGAATTTTATGAATTTAAACCTCATTACAAAGAAACACATTTTCTTATTTCTAATTTTGCAATAATACAAAACAAAATTTTGTTTTGAGATTCTTTTTTTTTTAATTTAAAGAATAATACGCATGTAATTTTTCTAACATACAAGTTGAAGAAGAGAATATTCAAACAGGACCAGTGTTTTAAATAATAATAATAATGAACTTATACTCAAATAATCAATTAAAAATCTTATATCACGCCAAAAATTAAAGGTACATATTTTCTGCAGATTCAAATCAGCAGCTTAAATATATTTTTAAGAGTTTTGCTAAAGTTGTTCACTTTTTAAAAAACAAATGAATAAACTTATACTTAAATAATCAACTTGAAATTTTACTTCAGTTCCAAAAAATTAAGATCCACATTCTTAAAAGTAGCAAATTATCATTTTAAATACATTAAGAGTCATGCTAATTACATTCACTTTTTAAAAAACAAATTAATAAACTAATTCTTAAACAATCACCTCGAAATTCAACTTCATATTGAAAAAATAAAGATACACTCTATCGTTCCATATTATGCGATTAATTTTACACAATATGGAAAAAATATCTATCTGAATTTTCAGCCGCGCAGTTTTTTCTCTTTTTTGACATTGAGCTGTTTTCATTCCTGAAATAATTAACTTAAAGTTTTACTTAAATTCCAAAATACAAAATACACTTTCTTAAGATGCAAATTAACATCTTATATACAGTCGAGTCTCAATAACTCATAGTCCTAAAAGACCGGCTAAAAGCTTAGAGTTATTGATAGTTCGAGTTACAAGCAGTTCCTACCGTCTTTTCAAGAATTTGGGACCAAATGAAAACTTTGAAATAAAGGTATATTTGAGTTTATAAAGCTTCGAGTTATCGAGACTCGATTGAATGTTATTGAGGGTCATGCTCAACATGTTCTCGAGGAGTTACGGAGCGGCGTGACAGACGTGAACAGATTCTAATAGCAGAGAAATATCTTTTCTGAAAGGAAGGGATTACAAAAAGAAAGAACGAAACAAAGTGCAAGATTCAAAGTTTCTTTACACACATTCAAACTCTTTCAAAAAAAAAAAAAGCATGGCTAAGTTGCGACGATTCATGGGGACAGATGTTTACATTATCTAGAAGAACACTTTCGCCAATGTTAGGTTATTTATTGTATGTTATTTTCAATTATAATAAAGCAATAATAGTGGCAAAGTAAAAAATATCTAATTACAACATCATTGGGTGTTAATAGATCGCAATTTTTGTTAGAAGTACAAAAACTAAAAATAAAAGAATTCAATAAATAAAATAATTTGAGAATTTATATTAAAAGCTACTGCGATTAATTTTTATGAACTAACGATATGATCGTAAGTTTTTTTTCAACCTTTTGTCGCACATTAATCCTTGAAGGTTTGTAGCTTTTTCTTTCTAAATATTTTAACTAAAATATTTTTGAAAAGCTGAAGACAATCATACTTTATCTGGCAATTGTGAAAAATCAAATACGTAGAATGCTTCCACGTCTGGTACAAAGTCGGAGAAATAACATATAATTTTTGTTTTAGAAGCAAAAATTGGTAAAAAGGAAAGATGAAAAGTAATTACATCATCTAAAAGGTTTATCAAACAATGAAATTTTTAACTGGGATTTTTGTAAAAAGAAAATATTCAATTAGGTCCTCACATCATACCGGATAACCCTCACATCAATTCCGGATATCTCCCGCATCAATACCGGACACTTTGCCGGATGTCCTGCAAAAATCTTCCGGGTATCCGTATCCGGGGCGGTCAGCAGGATCGGATATCCGGAATTACAGGATACTTTAAATATAAGCCGGATAGCAGATAGTTACCGGATATCCGGTCCATCCCTACTGGTAACAATACCTTTCTACGATAAATAAACGTAAAATTGAAACCATTTATTCTAAAGCACAGAAAGCATTTTTCAAAATCGACAAATGAATCACAAGTCTGATGTACATTACATAGCTTTAAAATTCAAAAGATCAACTCATGAACAATTTATCTAATGTTTCATTGAGAAAATCAATACAAATGGGAAGAATAAGCTTTAAGAAAATCAGTTTTTAATTGGCAAGGAATCTTTTCTCCTTGTTTGATGCGCTTAGGAACAGAATTTCCTTATTTTTAAGAAAAATAATAAATTAAAAATCTTGAATAAAAAAGACAAATTCTCAGGTCTTTTCGAATGTAAAAACATTCCTTATTTTTGACAGCATAAATTCAAATAATTTAATATATTCTTTCAATACATAACAATAAAAAAGACTTTTCCATAAGAATTAAATGTTTATTTATTCTTAGGTAATTCATACAAGGGATTTCTTTCATAGTGTATTGGCATCAAAAAAGTTCTTTTTGTACATTAAATTTTATTATATGAGCAGAGTTCCAGGGATATTTTGCTTTCAAAATTTGATATATATTTTTTTCTTGATCTGTAACTATCACGGATGAAGCCCATATGATAAAAAGTGTGCTGTTATTAGAGCCAATAAATGCCTAATCTAAGTGCTCTCTGTCTTCTTCAATTATTTTTTTTTCTCTTGTCATTGAAATATTTGACAGAACTAAGATTTGAATACACTATGGATTGTATCAATGATAGCTAATTTATCTTTACAAATCTTAAGTAATCAAGCAAATTTGGTGCTAATTACAGTTTCAGTTGACATAAATTTTTTGGGCTCTATTGAAATTGTATAAGGCTGTGAAAAGAAAAATTAGTTTAAAAAAAGAAAAAGAAAAGAAACTATTGGCAAACAATGCATAATGTTATAATAGTAATAAGTTTAGAAATTTATTAATCTGTAATTAATCTCTACAGCTTTGCTGAATAGTTAGCATTAATTACATTTACATTTTCCAATAATATGTGGAATTTTTGAAACATTTTGAGAAAACAATTTAAAAGTTTTTCAAAAAAAAAGCACATTTTTTTTAAACATGTTTTTTTTTAGAAAAAACCAATTAGTTTAACCAAACAACCCTGAAATGTACTAAATGCTGTGACTGAAATGATCAATATCAATTCCTGGACTTGGTATGGATCATTTCAATTGTTGGTTTTTGAATAAATTTTGAAAAAAAAAAAAAAAAAACACTTAGAAAGTTTTTCAAAGTAGACACGTACGAAAACCAGGAGGTTTTTTTTTTGGGCTGGGCCCACTTTTGCAAACTGTAACTACTATTATTGTAAGGCTTGCAGTCCTTACACACAACACACACACACATATATATATATATATATATATATATATATATATATATATTTATATATATATATATAATACTATAATCTAGAATTGGTAGTTATAGATTTAAACCAAAGCTTGGGATAAGGTTGAACCCACTGTGCTACATTCATCCCTATGACCATCAAACAGAAATGAGTTTATATCACACTGGTGTGTTTACCAGACCATTTGGGTAAGGTTGGGAAAACAGGAAAATCCCCCCCCCCCTCCCCTTTACGAAATCCTGCGCCTGTAGCTGAAACTGATAAGTGATTTTAATCCTTTTTCTAGCTGTAAAAAAAAAAAAAAAACACCAGGGGGCTGCCCCTATAGACATAGGCGGACTTAGACCTCAAATTCTGGGGGTGCAACAGTAGCAGAAATGGGGGGGGGGGTTGATTCCCTGGACAACAAAGCCAGTGGCGCAACCAGAAAAACAGTTTTAAGCAGGAGTTTGAAAAAAAACCCAGCCCGCTTGGGTTTTTATAAATTATCAGGGTTTTCATTTTTCATTTCAAGGGAGTCATTTTAATAACATGCTCTATTCAAACATTGTATACCAAACTACTGCTTGCTTACGTAAAATTTTTAAAGAGTCGGGAGCCATGAAGAGAGGTCACTGTTTACCCGCTAAAGAATTTTTTACTTGGAAAAAGCAATGCTATATTAATTTTTTAAAATTAATATGAAAATTTTTTTTAAATTGATATTGAATTGAATTTATGGATTTAAATAGTTCTTGTTTAGTTTG
>JAXGGA010006071.1:0-72741 GCA_038373865.1 Uloborus plumipes
CTATTATTATCTTTTAAAAAATATTTATTTATTTATTTTTTGATGTGGGCTTTATTTTGATTTCTTCTTTTTCTTTTTTTTTTCTTTGTAAACGATACCTATCTTTTTTTGTGAGAAACTATATATTAGCTGCATTATTTTAAAGGTCCTACTACTTTATTTATTTGCTTATTTATTTTTTAATTATCTATTTCATCAGATGAGAGATGTGTATTTTGAGTTTAGAAAAGCCTTAAATGCTAAAAAGGTATGTTTGGCAATTTGAAGTTTTAGATAACTAAGAGAATTTTGACTGAATGCTAGAATGTCCATGGTATATGGGAAAGTAGGTTCTTTTAGTTCTTGACAGAACTCCTTGTTTCTTCTGTAAAGCGCTACCGTAGCACACGTAACTTTGTTGTCGTTTCCCGTTGGTTGCTTGTAAGTTCATATTATTAAACACAGCGGGAAGATTTGCGCCATTGCCTCGAGAGATGTTGGAGTTCTTTATTTTATTTACATACCGGACAACACAAGAAAGATTTACAACACAAATTGAAGGAAATAATACCCAGGGCTTCGGTGGGGGTCGAGGACACACTTCTACCACGGAGCCACGGAGGCCTCACACGAAACGTTTTATAAACGTGTTTAAATGGTTGTTACCGCACCAGGGGGTATAAATGGTTGTCACAACACCGTAAAAAATGAATGTTGTTTTTACATACAGCTAATACAGCTAATTTTATAATAATAAACTGTAAAAATTGTTTACTTTACAGTAATAAACTAACATTTTTTAATTTTACAGTACTAAACTGTGAAATTGCAAATTTTTCAGAAATAAGCTGCAAAATTGCTATTTTAAGAGTTTATTACCGTGCATTTTAGTTTTAAGCTGGAACCTCTGCTGCCAGTATTATACTGTTGTTTTTGCAGTATAATACAGCTAAATTTCACGGCAATAAACTGTAAAATTTCTAACTTCACGGTAAGAAACTGTAAAATTGCTAGTTTTAGTTTATTATTGCACATTTCAGTTTTAAATTGGAATTTCGGCTGCCTGTATAAAACTGTAAAAACAATAGCTCGTTTTTTTGCAGTGAGTGTGGACAATCATTTTAGAGCGTTTCATTTTCCATGAAATGAAATTTGCTACTCGGATATATATGAATTTTATATAATGTATGAAGCGAAATCGACTTAGTATTAATAGTGTCCATCAATATACTATTATCAATGTTGAGCTTGAGTGTGCACAGATTGTTTTACGTTCGCTACAACGGACATCTTCTATAATAAACATCCATCTCTAAAAACAGAGCCTCGTTTTGGAAATAGGATCTGGAAGCGTTCGGGCCTTAAATCTTCCCGTCTAATAAAGCGGCCGATTTCACGCCTACCTGCTCAATCGGATCTGAATCGTCCCCCGTCTCTTGCCGATCGCGCTACTCAAAACATGGGGTTAGATTAGGCCGGGGTTGGGGGAGGTTACACATGCGCCTGCGCTTTAATTACGGCCGAGGGCCAATTTGTTTGGCGATTACTATCTGGGGCCCCCGGGGCTCGATATTGGGCTTTTGTCAATACTCCCAGCGTGGATAGATGGGGGTAGCTCGGGTCACGTGCCTCGCGAGGAGGTTCTTTTCCGTGTTTAATCACCACGATCGGAAAACCCTTTTGTGCACTGCGATTGGGGGAGGAGCGAGCAATTAAAAGTCATACGGGAGGACGTGATTTCGCAGGAGCAGTTTGCTCGGCGATCATCGAGGATATGAGCTTTCTTTGTAAGTTAACCGCAGTTCTCCTGCTCTACCAGAGTAACTCAAAAAACTTCAATTGAGAGAAACAAGTTTCGCACTAAACACAATGTTTACCTTTCTTGAATAGTTGCAAGCAAAGAACAACATTGAAGTTGTAAAACAGCATGGCCCACTTGACTGCCTTGTGCATGTGAGCCTGTCTTTTTATTTTTATGCATTAATGATGGGGCTTGTATTTTATATCCCCGAAACAGCCGTCTGCTGAGTTTTAAACTCTTTTAATGTTATATATTTGTACTTTTTAAAACGTTGTCTATTTTTACTTAGCATTGAAGTTGCTCGGAACTGCAGACACAAATCTAGAAGCCGCGAGGGAACTGTTTCTATATTCACCCCCCCCCCCCTTCCGCAAAAAATATCTGCATTGAACTTTATAAAAATAATTCAATGTGTTTCACCAAGAAATTGGCTAAATGAAGCAGAAATTAGCTACAATCATCTTATTTGGGATGTTTTAACTAATCTAATGATGTTTTTTACAAATACATCATTGTATTAGTGAAATTTTGGACTATTATCATGATGATGAAAGTCTGAAGCACTTTTTATAGTTTCGCTCACCAAAACTTTAGTTCAAGAAAAAAGCTGCCCCGGTCGGAAACAAACGATAGTGCTCTTGGTTATTAGGCGAATCCGATAATCTTATTTCACGTGAGTGTTGCATTATCTCTCGTACATTTCTTGCTTTATTTTTTAGGAATTTAAATGCATGGTAAGAGAGAGAGAGTTATACTTGTATGCCTACTGTTTAAGTTGAATTGCCAATTATTATTTTATTTGGCCCTAATGCAAATATTTGTTGTTGTTGTTGTTTTGTCGATCATATAGCTGTATTAATTAAAACTGTATATTCAATTTCGTTTCTTGCATTCAAGTGCCTTAATTTTAGGAAATAAGCTATTGTAAATTCTGCTAATAGGTTTTTTTAAATTTGTTAATATTATTCAGTTATTCATTTATTTTTCAAACTTTATTAATTGTCCATGTTGCGTTAATGTACATAGTTTTAGACTGCAAAAACCTAAACCAAGGCTTAATTTTTACCAAAAAAGTGCAATTAGCCCTATTGTCCACATAGCTTATTTTTACGCTCAAATAGTCTGAACTTCGGTGATAGAACTCTGCTTTCATGAGCTCCTATGCAAACTAAACCCTGACCTAAATCACATTAATGAACTTGCTAGTTATTATATTGTTGTGCAGAACTTAGAATTAAACACCTCAGCTTGGAAGTAAATCACTGCTAAATTTCCAAAGTTTAATTTCTCTCATGAAAACTTTTGGAGGAAGTTCAGAGGATTTAGGCCCATGAAATGTAAAGAAAAAAAGTATTTTTGAGTGAAATCCAAGTGGGCCAATCCTAAATGTGTAGTATTAATAAAATTGTCCTCATCAAAAAAAAAAAAGTTATGAAATGAGCTTTTATTCACTTTGCAAGTCGTTAGAAAATCTTTCTTTATGAGTGGAAATTCGATTTACCAGTCAGTCGGTTCCACTTTGAGTTCAATTGAAAATTTAGTGTAAGTAAGAGTTCTCTGATTGTAACTGAATCGGGTAATGAATTCACAATGTTAACAGTCTGGATTAACTGGGCATTTGGAGAAAAGTTAAAACTTTGTTTTTGTGTGCGTGACTGTGCAATAAACTTTTTCCTGCGTTTTGTCTTTTATAAGATATTTTTTTTTCTTCTTTGCATTGAAAAAGGATGTAACCTGAAATACGTGTCTGCAATTTTTATTAATAATTTCAATTCTGTTGATAAATCTCGGGATCGCATCATTCTTTGCAGTTCCAACCAGGACGGTCAAACGTAAATCTGCCTCAGATGCGAGAATGGAAAAGAAAAAGTGCCATCCAATTCTAAATAATATTTTGTATGTGATAAAAAATAAACAAATAAAATTATTTTTTCCAAATGAATTATGTTTTATTAACTGCAGATTTTATTAAATTAAGATGTCCAATCACACAGTGCAATCCTGCAATTTTTAAGAATTCAGACTACAGTTTTCTGTAAAGGAACTTTTAAGTCAAAACGAGAGATCATTGATTTCATTAGTTAATTGAAAGTATTTGCATAATTAGTTTGGCGGTTTTAAACCATATTTTAATATAACACTTTTTTCAACAGGATGGGCATGTGAATTTTGTTTCTTGTTTTACTCTTCACAATATTCATGCTACTGAATAATCATTCAACTTACGCATTAGAGTTTAACATGAAGGCCAAAGGTTGAAACTTTTTGTAGGGTTTATCCACTTTCGGAAGAATCTCTCCTATTAGATTAATTCAGGTTTACACATCCCACTGGGTAATTGACCCAGTTATTAGTTTTTATAATTACACCTGGTAGCGGTTTGTAAAGAAGTGGCTGGAATTACGTACAGTATTTATCCATCAATTTCTACCACCCTGCAAAAAATGAACTGTTGTTTTTATAGTATAATACCGGCAGCCGAGGTTCCAATTTAAAACTATAAAATGCACAGTAATAAACTGTAAAACTACCAATTTTAGTTTCTCACTGTAAACTTGGAAATTTTACAGTTTATTGGCGTAAAATTTAGCTTTATTATACTGTAAAAACATCAGTATAATACTGACAGCAGAGGTTCCAACTTAAAACTGTAAAGTGCACGGTAATAAATTGTAAAATTAGCGATTTTACTGCTTATTACTGTAAAATTAGCAATTTTAGTTTATTACAATAAAATTAGCTGTATTATACTGTAAAAACAACATTCATTATTTATAGTGTAATAATAACGATTTAAAGGAAACCTAAAGGGGACTACAGATTTTTTAGCATATGATCTAAGTTAGGGGAACTTTTAGGAACTTTAATAAAAGCAATGACCGTTCCATTGTCCGGCTATTTTTTTTTTTTTGATTAAACAGAAACAGAACATCATAAGAAAGGCTGTTAACGTTGATTGTGGTCATATGGGCTTTCTGTTTGAACACCAGGGGTGGGATAAATAACGTTGGCTAAAATGTTATGAATCCCACCTGTTTAACGGGTTATTTGCCCCACTGATTATCCAACAGTCCCCGGTTTAGATAAGTGTATACATTTTTTTCGGATAGCTGCACCAAAATTTTGCAATGTGCAATCAAAGATGCAAGTTTTTAAAACAAAATAGCGCTAAAAACTATAAGTATGGGGCAAGATCATGTAAAATCTCCTTTTCTTAATTTAAAATTAATTTAAATTTCTATTATGTTATTCATATAATGATTTGCATTAATTCAGTTGACTAATACCACTTTTCTCAATTATGGTAAGTTTTTAAATGTCATTTTAAGTAGAAAATATATCCTGGTGGAGTGGGGAAAATTGCTTGGAATTTGCTTTTAAACATTAACAAGAAACTAAGAAAAATGTCTTTTTTATGTAAAATGGGGAGAGGATGGAAAAGTTTTTTGAAAAAAATATTTTTCTATCCTTCAATTATTATTATTATTATTATTATTATTACTATTGCTCTTCATGGGTTTTAAATTTAAGATATTTCTTTCACTGTTGATATTTGGGGGATCATGTAGGATTTTTGCTTAACCCATTAATGCCTAGCGTCCCTTTTTAGGGACGGTCCAAAAAAGGGTCTGGATTCCCCCAAAATGAGCATTTTAACCAAATAATAGCGTTCAATGAGTACCTTGGTATTGTTTCCATTCGTTATTAACAGATTGCAGCACATAACCATTGTACAGCGTGTTCTGTAGCCGTTTTAATATGATCTTTATCAAAAATGACATCGCTCACGATCTCAAGAAAAACAGCTATTCCCAGCTTCCCAGTTTATGTTCATTTCTGATTTTATTTCTTCTTATAAAAAGTCTGTTTAAATGTTGTATCGTAGGCAGAAAAAAATGTTAGTTTCAAAAGTATGTACCCTCTGGGGTCTAACGTAACTTTTAAGGGACGATTTTTCTTTCCTTAATAAAAAAATTATTTTTTACGTAATATTTTTTTTATTATTTTTCCTGTCCATTAAACACTGTTTGTAACCAGTATACAAAATATCTTTGGAAACAAAAATGTCAGGCATTAATGGGTTAATAATGCAACTTTTTGACTTTTCGATGCTTTTATAATCATTCTTTTTGTTTGGCCGTTTTTTTAAATGCTTTTCCTTCCATTTAGTTTTTTAACTTTATTATGTTTCATTACCTTGTGACTTGATGATGTTACTTTCAACTACTGTCGGCCCCGCTTAAACGAATACTGTCCATTCCAAGAAATATTATTCGATTAAGCGGGGATCTTAAACATTGCGTCTATAACACGGATCTAGGAGGATTTATTCGTATAAGCGGGGTATTCGTTTATCCGTTACCCGATTAAGCGGGGACGACAGTATTTCTATCTGCTTTAAGACGTTGATTTTTTTATTGTTATATTAAATTATTACGATTTTTCCTTGTTCCCTTATCGATCAAGATTATGTCTTTACTCATCGGAAGTTTTCTCTTTATAACTTTGCCATCAGTCATTAGTTTTTTTTTTAAAAATATTTGATATCTGGATTTTCTCCCCATCAATCAGTCATAACGATTGCAACCTTAGTTCCAGAAGAATTTTATTGAGCGAATATGACTTTTTTTTTAAATTATAATTTTCCCCTGTTGTTTAAGGTTTTTCTTTATTCATGAAGGATTTTCCGTAAGTGTTTATAGCGTTACCATCAGCCATTGCAGTTGTTGCGAATTATTTCTTAAATCTCTTGATATTCGTATCACTTAGTCATAAAAATTTTCTCCTTTCTTCAGAAAACTTTTTTTTTTTTTTGATAGAGAATAAGACCTTTTTTCCTTTTCAAATTATGGTTCTCCCCTCTTATTTAATAAAGACATCTTTATTCAAAAATAGTTTTAATTTTAGGATTTTTTCCATATCAATCAGTCATTAGGATTTTCTCCTTACTTCACAAACTATTTTTTAACGAACAGGACTTGGCTTTTTTTTTTAGTTTTGACCTTTTATTTAATAAGGTCTTTTTTTTATTCATGGAGAGTTTTCCTTAGTCAAGTCCTTATAAAGTTGCCATCCGTCATTTAAATTTTTCCTTCATCTGTTAGAAATATTTCCTAGGTTTTGGAATTTTCTTTGTATTAGTTAGTCATTAGAATGTTATCCTTCACAAAACTATTGTTTAGTGAATAGGACTTTTTTTCTAATTACGATCATCTTTCTTGTTTATTAAGGTCTTTCCTTTACTCGTGTATATTCTTTTTTAAGTCTTTAAAACTTTTCCGTTGGTCTTTAGAGTTTTTAATATTTAGTAAATCTTTGGATTTTTCTTCATGCTCTGGAAATTTTTTCTGCAATCTATTGAACCTTTTTAATTTTTACAATTACATTTTTTTTCTTAGTCTAATTTATCAATGTCTTTTCCTCCGTCACTAGAATTTTTCCCTTACAGGTTAAAATGCTTTCTTATTGTCTCCTTGTTAGTTTTATTTGTCATTATTAGGAATTTTACTTTAGTTTAAACTTAAATCTTTACTTAACCGTCACGTTGCGGGGTATGGGTCCTTCTCCCTATCCATTGTGTCCCGTCATAAATATAATAAATATGATCCTACTTTTGCTCTGTTTTATTGTTATATATATTGCTTGTTCTTGATTGTAAAGACATAGCTTACATACGAAACATTCTCAACGTTTTTCTTTTTGCAAATGGTCTTGATAACATTATCAACGATTGTCCCAAAACTAACCAGGTAGCTTTAATATGAGAATGGTATGTAGAGAAAAAAACAGCGTTAGTTAGGCACAAATAAGCAGGGAAACTGCAGACACGTATTTCGGCGTTACAATGAACGCCTTTTTCAATGCAAAAAAAAAAAAAAATGTGAACTTATGCATGCACAGACATCCGACAAAAGCCTTTTGTCGGATGTCTGTGCATCCATAAGCTCACATTTTTTTTTGCATTGAAAAAGGCGTTCATTGTAACGCCGAAACACGTGTCTGCAGTTTCCCTGCTTATTTGTGCCTAACTAACGTTGTTTTTTTCTATACATCTGTAGCACAAAGGTATTTGTAAACTTTATGAGAATGATAGTTTAACAGTAAAATTTACCGGATATGCTGATTATTCTATCTGTAGTGATCACAATCAGCAGTAATTTAAATAATGTAATTATGATCAATTTTTATCAAAATTATTATAATTTTTTTAACATTTATAAAAATGAGTATGTACTGCAGTGATAGTTATAAAATGACAATTAATTAAATCGGTGAATCTTTTTAAGAAGTACATCAATTAATCACTCCAAATAATTTAGACCAAATCAACATAATCTGGTAATGTTAGCAGTTATAAAGTTACAGTTATCAAAATAAGCATACTGTAGAATATCCGAAAATGAAACTTTTTTCAAATATATGCGTACATAAAAATTAAGACTTAGCATTTTGGAATTGATGCAGTAAGATTAAATATCTGGCAAGGAAAAATACGAAATGCAGTTTGAGTTTTTCTTATGCACTGTTTTATTTTCCATCTGTTATCTGGAGAAATTTATGTACAAAACAAGAATCATCTGCCATGTTTAAATGACTCTGAAAATACCAACAAATGAGAGATTCGTAACGTTTTTTGCTTCACAGACACAAGTATTGTACTGAGTAACCAGTTATAAACAAAATTTAGTGAGCAGCACATAAACTTTATCCCTCTGTTTTACAAATATCTTTGATGACATATATGACTTTTGCAATCATATGGATTTGAATTTTAACAAGTGAACTCAATTAAAAATGGTAAAATGTTAATTATTTATATTAAGTACATCAATTAAGTACACCAACGTGCAATAGACTCTCGAAAATTCTGCTTCAAATGAAAAATTGAATGTAAAAGAAAGGTTAGTCCTTATCAAAATTTCTCTTCAGTAGAATACAATAGCGTAGTCTTTATGCATTTGTTTCGATTTAATTAAATATTCAGATTTTTAAAGCAAAAATGTGCTTCTATAAAGTCTACATTAAGTAAAAGGTTTTAAATATTACAATACATTTTTTTTCGACTGAAAATCTAGACATTATCCCCCATAACTTTAATTATAAACACAAGTAAAATACCCTCTTGCTAAACATCAGATAAAGTGAATATGCTGTTGCATTTACAATATTATATTACATACAAAACAACGAGAATTTCGTTTCATATATACAGCTTGCTATGTACAAATGGAACAATAAGTTATTATAAAAATTGATTATAAAAACGTGCAGGCTTTAAATGTTATATTGAATACTGTTATTAGTGTAGTTTTCATGGAAATGCATTTATTATTACTCTTAAATCAGTTTTCTGGAGATAGGGACATTATTTGAATTTGACATCTAGGCTATTCCACCGTTACGATCGTAACAATCAAACTTTGAATGTTTGAAAAAATGCAAAATGTCAGCAAAAAATGAACTGCTGTTTTTACAGTATAATACTGGCAACCGAGGTTCCTGTTTAAAACTGTAAAATGCACAGTAATAAACTGTAAAACTAGCAATTTTACTGTTTCTTAAGGGTAAAGTCAAAATTTCTACAGTTTATTGCCGTAAAATTTAGCTGTAATATACTGTACAAACAACAGTAAAATACTGGCAGCAGAGGTTCCAGTTTTAAACTGTAAAATATGCGGTAATAAACTGTAAAATTAGCAATTTTACAATTTATTACAGTAAAATTAGCAATTTACAGTTAAGTTCTGTAAAAATAGCAATATTACAGCTTATAACTGTAAAATTAGCAATTTTTACAGTTTATTACCATAAAGTTAGCTGTATTGTACTGTAAAAAAAATATTTTTTTACAGTGTATAATTATGTCTGTGTGTTTAAAGTTTGATTGTTACGTCCACAACGGTGGGATTGCTCGTCTGGCATAAAGAAATAGTTAATGTTATATAAAGGTAATAGGAAGTGCCACGAGATATTTATTTATTTAACACATTTATTTAAACTACCGCAGAAATTTTAATGAAAATTCTAATCTTTTAGTTATTTCGTTTTTTCTACTTCTTTATGCTTTTTGGAAAATTTCACGATAAAGATTAACTGCCATGAAATATCATATATGAGATACACAATGAGTTATTGCTTCTGGAATGTATTAAATTTTTAGTTACTTTCGGTGATCAGCAATCAAATGATCTTTTCATAAATTTTGGTATTAGAATCGCACTTGCAGTATTTGGAGTGATGTCGCAAGGTTTGTTTTCGCCTGATTATTTTTCATTATTTATGCTAACGGGGGAAAGACATTTCTTCAGAAAAATAGAATTTTTAGAATTTTGTAATCACGCTATAAATATGGTAATGCTTTTAAATTTACTTAATTATAAACAAACAAAAATAATTCAAAATGAAACATTCAACGAGTGATATTGTACTTGTAATCAAGAGTTCAGTTACTATAACATGAGAATTTTCCTTTATTTCATGAAGTTAAATACTTTTTAAGTACTACTATAAGAACATTTTCAAAATACATTTTAATTATTTTTCTTAATTTGTTTATTTTTTAATCTATAATTGTTACTAATGTTACTTTTTTATTTTTACACATACGAATTGTTCACTTTTTGATAATGTTAAAATGAAGGTTTTGATGAATATTAGAAAAGAAAAAAGAAAGAGAAAAAAAAAGCATTTTTGATGCCTTGAAGATTATCTTTTGCTAAATTCCTTTAGCTGCTTTAAACATTAAAAATTTTGTTCTGTTTTTTTTTTCTGGGCTTTAGGTTAGTTTGATCATATTTAGTAAAATTTTAAAATGCAAAACAATTGCAGAATGCGTAATCACATTTTTGATCGTTACTAGTTCAATAAACAACTAAAAACCAATCAATTTTTTTTACATTATCACTTTTCTTCTATATAAACCATTTTTTTTCTTTCATGAAACTATGAACTCATTTATTCCAATTACTTCAAACATTCAAAGACCAATTCGTCGTTTAAAACACACAATTAAAAAAATCTGCGAAGCTTAAGTTGAAAAAAATAAGAACTCTCATTTCACAAGTTGGAAAAAAAAAAAAAATCTAAATAATAACTCTATTATTTTCCAAACACATCATCGTTAATTCTCGCGGATAACCGAAGAAAGCAAGAAATTTTTTTGTGAAAAGTGCATCTTCATCCCCATGATATCTCCAGAGAGGAGGCTGAAGTCTCTATCTACACAATGGAATGGATCTCGCAGAAGAAAGCAGAGAGAATTGCGGTTTTCCAGGGTCCATGACTCTATCGATTACTTTTCCCTAGCAAGAAATAATGTTCTGGCGGAGGAATCTTTTGTTGCGGGACATTTTTGTTTGCGGTGGATGTTTTTCATCGCTTGCACAAATTCAATTGCAGAAGGAATGCGTACGAGTAAAAATGGCTAGGAACTTAACACGAAAGTATTCCTTGTCTTTTATTCTTTTTTTCATTCTTTTTTTTTTTTTAGAGTTCTTGAATTTTTCTTAGTGTGCGATGCAACAAGTCTGTGTATAGGTGAGCTGAGTAAGATTTTTTCCCGACCGTTCAATATCAGATGGATATAAGCATGAGAATAAAATTTCTAAAAGTGCGTCAAAAGTTATCTTTCACTTCTGTTTAAAAATATTTTTTTAAGTTAACAAACAATGACAATTTCTGCTGAAATGTCATGTTATATCATTAAAGGTCATAAACTGTTTAATAAATATTTCTTTGCCTCTGATAATTTAGCAAACGATTTTGTTCCTAGCTGTACAAAGGATTTCATTACAAGCATAAGTGTGCCGCGGTGAAACTGCAATACAGAGCTCCATCAATAATAGGTTTGAATTCGGTTTTTGACCTTAAAGTATCAATTTCAGATGTGAAATGAATTTTCGTTTGTTCTGCTTCATATTTTTTTTTGTTTAAACACCGCAATATTTTTGGCTTTAATGATATGTATTTTTCTAATACTTTATGTTAGAAACTTTCTTTAAAAATGTAATTCATTTTTTTTTTTCATAATTTAGAGGACGATGTTAATAGCTGTACAAATGATTTCGTTACAAGCACCAGTGTGCTGCGGTGAAACTTTAATACAAAGCTCCATCATTATCAGGTTTAAATTATGTTTTTGACCTTAAAGTATCAATTTCAGATGTGAAATGAACTTCGTTTGTTCTGCTTCATGTTTTTTTTTTGTTTAAACACTAAAATATTTTTATCTTTAATGATATGTATCTTTATAATACTTTATGTTAGAAACTTTCTTGAAAAAAATAGTTTATTTTCCTTTCATAATTTAGCGGATGATGTTGATAGCTGTACAAGGGATTTCCTTACAAGTGCTAGGATACTGTTGTAAAAGTAGAATACTGAGTTCTGTCATTATTAGACCACAATTTTGCTATTTATCATCAGGTATCAATCTGATTTTCCGTCAGTTCTGCTTACAAAGAATTTCCTTGGTATGCTAACTAAAAAAATCTGTATTAATGATTAGCATACTTTTTTTAAATCTTAGCAGCTTCGAAAACGAGGAAAATATTTACTTTTCAAGACAAATGCGGGAAAATTTTGTTTATTTAGATCTGTGGCAACAGGTAAAACTCTGAAGGATATGCAAATGACGAATATAAATCTGGCAGCAGTTTAAAAAACGCCAATTTGTTTTTGGTACGAATTGCTGCAGTTGATTTAGTAAGCACGAGTGTTGTGATAAAGTTCCGTGAAGGAACAATTTCGTTTTATATAGTTATTTTTAAATGTAATATGCGATTTAACAATGTTAAATAAATAGAGTCGATAGATATCTGGTGTATTCCTCCCCCCCCCCCACATGTCTTTCACATTTGTTCCTCGTGATATTTGCTCCCACATTGGTTCCTATGAGATTGGGCAGTTTTTTTTTTTCCTATTTTCGGACGACTTAATGGTTTTATGAAAACTTAATATTGAATCCTAAAATTTTAAATGCGTGCTAATGTGACTTGATGTAACGACTGTTAATGACCAACCAAAGTTGTGCTTGGCAAATCTATGGTAAAGTTTGTGCTACTGTTGAAGCAAAGAAAAAATTTGCACATATGTGACACGTTCAAATCATAGATAGAATTTTAAAGTCAACTGATTTTTCGATACATTATGAAATAAAACTTATAAGTTTTAAAAAGGTAATTAATTTTTTGCTTAAAATTATTTATTTAAAGGACTATTCAACATGAAAAGTTGTAATTTACACAGACGATTTTTATCTTTAGCCATTCGGATGCACTTATAGCACAATGTTTTAATCATTTTTTTCTGTTTGCGTATACTATTTATTTAACCATTGCAATAACGAGTGAAACTGAAGTACACATGTTTGAATAATTTGTAAGATTGCAGTTACAGAGTGAGAAAATGAAATATGTCGTTGGTCATTTCTATAGTATTACTATTTTTATCATAGCATGGAATAGATGTACTTTATTGCGTTTTAATTACAACTAAGGCAATTCCATTTCAATCAGTTGTCAGATGTATCAGTTGTTGCACAAACATCTTACAATGACTCCAAATACGTTTGATCTTTGTTTCACTGCATTAGCTTTATGAAGAACACGGACTCAATTTTTTTATGTAATGCAACTAAGATTTGAAGATTTTCAGGAATAATATTTAGTTTGTAATCCCACTTAACCGTCTTATTTGGAGTCATTGGATGCATGTCCTAGTATTAGAGGTCTTTGTAGGATAAGTACCCCAGCAATTGATACGTCATTCACCGGGGAATTGCATGTTAGAATTTCGATTTCTTATTTTAAAAAAAAAGCGGATTTAATGTAGTCAAAGCAATTATTAACACTTAGTTTCTCAATAGTGGGCGTATGACATGATATATGTTTGTTAATGAATCGAAAAGTAGTATTTAAATAATCTTTCTGGAAATCTTCAAAATTTTATTTGCATTATATATAATAAGTCCGTGTTCTTTATAAAGTTTATACAATGAAACAAAGGTCTAACATATTTGGACTCTTTCTATTGTGTTTTGTGTGACAATTAATGTGTCTGTTCGTGTGGAAATTTCGATAAGCGTTTTTGATTTAGAGAAAAGCTGACGCAAAGCGTTCTCAAAAAATATTTCCATCTGATATTGAATTTCGATCGACTCCTTCGCTATCTCTATTTCTCTCACTCAATCTTTTAAAGAGCGTTGACATTGAAAACAGTCAAATATGCATTTTCTTTTCCCACCACGTGCTCTACCAAGTCCTGCCTTGCAACTGTAAGTACGAGGGGCACATGGCGGCATTAGTGACTGCACTCAAGTCCAGATTTCCGGCCACCGCCTGTCCGTAGCCACTCATCCCATTGAGGGCGCCCTGGAGCGCGGCCGCGGCGGATCCCGCGCCCCCGCCGGCCAGCGAGCAGGTGGACTGCTGCGCGGCGGCCAGCGCGTGCACCCGGGCCGCCACCGCCGACGAACTCTGCGCGCACGAGTCCCCGAGGCAACTGTTCCTGTGCCCGCCGCCCGAGACGGACACCTGCGGCTGGTGGTGCTGCGGCGGCTGCTGGTGTTGGTGCGGCTGCAGCGAGCCCGCCCCGGAGAGGAGGTCGCCGCCGCTGCTGCCGTCATCCTCCGCCGACCCGGTCGAGCAGGGCTTCCCGTCCTTCACCAGCACGGGCACGGCCACTTTCCGGGGCGAGTGCTGCTGCGACTGCTGCTCGGCCATGGCCTTCTCCTTGGCCTGGCGCTTGCACTTGTAGCGGTGGTTCTGGAACCAGATCTTGACCTGGGTCGGCGTCAGGTGAATCAGGCTGGCCAGGTGCTCCCGCTCCGGCGCGGAGAGGTACTTCTGCTGCTTGAATCGCCGCTCCAGCTCGTACACCTGGGCCTGAGTGAAGAGGACGCGTCGCTTCCGCCGCTGGGTCAGCGGGAACTGGACGCCGGCCGCCGAGGCTGCCTTCGGGTCGGCTGCGGCCGCCGCAGCGGCCACGCTGCAGGCGCTCAAGCTCGACATGTTCATGTTGGACATGGACATGCCTGTTGAAGAGCCCATCAGCCGAGAGACTGGAAAGAAAAAGAATGACCTTGAAAAATTTCGCCATATGAAGCTCTGCTACTACATGACAACACACACAATGCACAATAATTTCATGGGATGAGTATAGCTGGGCCATGGAGACACTGCGGATGAACTGGAAGTTGATCATTCATTTTGTAATAGGTAGGATTAGCTATAATACGCAAGCAGCTAATTTTTATATTGCTCGCGCATTCTCGCTTATCCTACCTGCAACAAAATAAAGTATTTTGGTTCCGCTTCCAGCTCATCCGCCGTCTCTCCGTGTTACAACTATACTACAAAAGAAGTCATAAATACTTTTAATCAAATAAAATTTAGGAATCGTAGCTAAATAATCTTCAAGTCAAGTCCTCTCATTTCCCGAAAATCGTTGAAAAACTTTAATTTGTGGAGATTTCCTCAGCACAATACGAAAAAAATAAATAATCTAAAAATCTGAATTATAGTTGTGTCTTAGTAGAATTCACTCTGAGATAAGAATTTTGATTTTTTAGTGGTACCCTGAAAAGTTGATGATTGACCTTGATAATATTTACTTCTTGTTGAAGGAGTTTATTGAAAAATGAAAGCTGGCTTGAGTTGGAATATTTTCGTGTAACTACTACAAATGTAAACCAAATCAGGCCAGTTCTAATCATTATTCCCTACTATCCTAAACAGAAGTAAACATTGTCAAGCTTAAGCTTCAACTTATCAAAGGCACATTATACATTACTCAATTAATTTTCAACTACACAAATAAACTAAAATAATTTTATGCGGATTAGCTTTTTGTCAAGTGTTATTTTGTTATCATATCTTCATTAAATGCTAGAAATTAATGTGCTCCAAAACACAACCAGAAATATCTCCAAACTAAAAATTTCTTTTCTAATTTTTCTTTTTTACAAACATATCTTTCGACACAAAATAAGTTATTTGCCCAAATGTGTGTATATGTTAAGTTTGAGTTTGTAAAAGTGAACTCAAATAACCTCATTTGTTTATGCTTCTGAAAACCAACATGCGCAAGTGCTAGTTCATGCAAAGAAAATAACTTTTTTTTCTGTTTATGAAAAACCTTAAACAAAAGTATTGGTTTTCCGCTAATATAGCGGGTTTGTCATTTAATAAGTCGACAATTTCAATTACTTAATGGATAAAAAAATTTACAATTACAAAGTTAAGTACGTTAACCCATTAATGCCTAGCGTCCCTTTTTAGGGACGGTTCAAAAAAGGGTCTGAATTTCCCCAAAATGAACATTTCAATTAAATAATAGTGTTCAATTAATACCTTGGTATTGTTTCAATTCGTTATTAACAGATTGAAGCACATAACCATTGTAAAGTGTGTTCTGTAGCAGTTTTAATATGATCTTTATCAAAAATGACATCGTTCACAATCTCAAGAAAAACAGCTTAGTTTTCAAAGTTATTCCCAGCTTCCCAGTTTATGTTAATTGCTGATCTTATTTCTTCTTATAAAATGTCTTTTTAAATATTATATCGTAGGCAGGAAAAAATTTTAGTAAAAACAGTATGTACCCTCTGGGGTCTATCGTAACTTTTAAAGGACGATTTTTCTTTAAAAACATTATTTTTACATAATATTTTTTTTATTATTTTTCCTGTCCATTGAACACTGTTTGTAACCAGTATACAAAATGTCTTTGGAAAAAAATGTCAGGCATTAATGGGTTAAATAAATAAATTTTTGAAAATCAAAAGTACCTTAACAATGTTTACTACAGTTACTACAGTTTAGCAAGTTTAAGCAATGCTAATTCTCTTTTCAAGGTCACATTGTTGAATGATATTATGCTAGATCAACCAGTAAATATATCAAATGTCACTCTATTAAGATCATTTAGTTTTCCTTCATGTGTATGAAATAATGTTAAAATACTTTAATCAGTAATAAGTGTCTTATTCCATAAATAATCCTCTGTGATAAAAATTTCATTCCTCTCCGGAGGAGTACACAACTCATAAACTCCTCGAGTGAAGGAACTCTGCTTTTCGTTAAGTTTTTCAAGATCAATAAATCGAAGTTTAGGACTACAGCCAAACCGTTTTGGTTTTTTAGCAGGCAAAGTTGTCTAAAGTAGAATTTCACAAAATAACGTTACACAAAATTAATGAAAAAAATAAATAAATAAATAATAAATAAATAAATAAATAAACATGTGGAATCTATATTTAGTTTTGTGGATCAAAGTTTTGTTCACTACAGCTCTTTTTTTCAATTAGCACTTCCTTCAAAAATACATTACAATGCAATTTTTTTCTCTAAAATTGTAGTGAAGAAAAAAAAGACACCCTCAGTATTTCGAATTTGCAGTATTAAATAGATATCTTCATAAACACGTTATATAAAATTGATTTTGCATTTAATATAACAAACTTCAGCGTTTCATCATTTCCGAATATTCTAGCCATTTTTGGATGCGTTAAAAGTTTTTGTACTATTCATTTAATTTGAACATGCTTAGTAAAATACAGCCAAAATGAAAAACCTGTGTAGTGTTTATTTCCAACTGCTCAAAGGTTCTAGAAATCCTTACTTTCGCTTCAGTTCCATGCTAAGTATTTTTTCTTTTTCAATCACTCTAAATACGTTACATGAAAGATATTTAGTAAATAATAAGTGGAGTCAATGGTTTCGCTATTCGGTGAGGCCATTAAATTTCAGTTCATATTTTTATATGGTTTATTGAGAAATTTTTCATCACGCACTAAAAAGAGTACAGGTGCTTTCTTTTCTCCCCCCCCCCCCTTGCCCAACGAAATGAGGATCCCAGTTTTAATGACATCATGAATCGATGAGTTTCTCAAATACTATTCCATCTAAACTAATAGCACTAAATAAAATTTCTGATATATTGGTTCGGAAATTTTTCAAAATTTTATTCCTTGAGAAATAATTTATCAACAGCTTTTTGTTGGTCAACAAGCATCAAATTTTTTGGTTTTTAGAAAAATGACTATTTTACCAGAAAATGTAGGAAAGAAACTTTTGGTGCGTACTGTACATAGCGTTTTATTACATTTCTAAGTCTATTGCATTTAAACTACAATACAGAGATCCATCTTAATATGATTTAAAATGTGGTTTTAACGTTAAGTTGTCAATCGATCTCTAAAACGACTTAGATTTCATTTCTGATTAAAAATAATTATTTTGGTTTTCGAACTTTGATAATTTATGTTCTGATAATACATAAAGTCATTAAATATTAGAAACTTTAATATTAGAAACTTTAATTAAATATACAATTCATTGTTTTCTATAAACGATTATGTAGTGATAGCTGTACAAAGCGTTTCGTTATAAGCGGAGGTACTAAGCAGGGAAACTATTACAGAGATCCATGGCTAACGGATTTGAAATTTCATTTTCCTTTCATTGGTTCATTTCATTGAACTCTGAAATGAACCATTATATTTCAGTTCTAACTAAAAATAATCTTTTTAATTTCCAAACTTTGGTAATTTTAGTTGCAATTAGCGTGCGCAACTAAGTGTTAGAAACAGGATTAAATATATAATTTATTTTCCTCTATGAACGAGTATGCTTAATGGCTGCATGAAGCATTTCATTAAAAGTGTACCGCAGTAAATCTGCACTATAAAGCTCCAAGGTTATCATATTGTCATCTTTTTACCTTAAGCTATTAATTGAATTGCAAAAGGTACGGCCTTTCAGATTTACTTCAAAATAATTTCTTTAATTTGTAATTACGAAAATCTTTGACACGCAACGTCAACGAAACGTAATATGCTTTATTATATACATATGTTAATTGTCCTAATTTAGCAAACGACTCGATGTTCAAAGCTGTACAAAGGATTTCATTACAATTACAAGTGTGATGTAAGGTGAAACTACATTACAGAGCTTTATCGAACCGCAAAAGGAGTTTATCTTTCAGTTCCACTTAAAAGTAATTTATTTAGAAACAAACTGTGACAAGTAATGCTGTATGGGCACATAATGTCATTAAATCTAATAAACTTAGTCAAATGTATGTTTCTATTTTCTCGAGTAATTTAACAGTATGTTAGATGCTGGTTGATAGCTGTACAAAGGGTTTCATTACAAGTACAAGTGTACAACGGTGAAAGTGCATTGCAGAACTCCACACTGCAAAAAAAAAAAAAAAAAGAACTGTTGTTTTTACAGTATAATACTGGCAGCCAAGGCTCCAATTTAAAACTGTAAAACGCACAGAAATAAACTGTAAAACTAGCAATTTTACAGTTTATTACCGAAAAATTTAGCTGTATTATACTGTAAAAGGAAAGCAACAGTATAATACTGGCAGCTGAGGTTCCAGGTTAAAACTGTAAAATGCACGGTAATAAACTGTGAAAAAAGCAATTTTACAGTTTATTATTGTAATATCAGCAATTTTTACAGTTTATTACTATAAAATTAGATGTATTATACTGAAAAAACACCATTTATTTTTTACAGAGTGTGGCGTTACACTGCATCGTTTTGTGATGCAATTAGTTCATTTTTTTTGTCAGAATTAAATAAAAATAAAAAAAGAAAAAAAAAAAAAACAAGGTTGAAAATTTAAGGGGAAAATATTCCCTAGAAATTCAAGATAAAAATTAAATCAAAGGCCGAAACGCAAGTGGAAAGTAACATTGTAAAAATTATATTCCGCAAAAAACTCCATACCATCGACTGGCCCGAGTGCCCTTTTAGAATTTAAAACTGTAAAAAGAAACTCTTCCAATTGTGCTTAAAAACAGTTTTTCTGGTTTAAAAACAATGAAAATTTCTGCTGTAATGACACACATCGTTATTTAATGTTATAAACTTCATTAAATATACATTTTCTTTTCGTGTGACAATTTAACAGATGCTTAAATGTTCAAAGCTGTATAACACATTTCATTACAAGAACAGGTTTGCAGCGGTGAAAACTATAATACAGAAGTCCATCGTTACAAAATTTGAATTTTCCTTTTAACCTTAAGCTATTTCTCTCAATTGTGATACAAATTTTCTGTTAGTTCGCAAACACAAAATAATATGATTTTTGTTTGCGAGCTATGATAATTTTGACTGCATATTAATGTGTATCGTTTTAAGAGCTAGAAACTGTCTTTGTATTAACGCTTATGTTATTTTCTTTTTAAATTTAGTTGACGATTAAGTATTGATACCTGTAGAAAGCATTTCATTACAAGTATAAGCGTGAAATAGCACACTGCAAGAAACGAACTGCTGCTTATACAGCATAATACTGGCAGCAGAGGTTCCAGTTTAAAACTGTAAAGTGCACGGTAATAAACTGCAAAATTAGCAATTTTAGTTTTTCACCATAAAATTAGCTGTATTATACTGTAAAAACAACATTCATTTTTTACAGCGCAGCGAAACTGCAATATAGAGTTATGTCATTCTTAGACTTGGAATTTTGATATTTATCTTCAGCTACTGATCGAACTGTAAATTGAATTATCGGTTAGTTATGCTTTCAATAATTTATTTCGCTTGACAACTATAATATTTTTGTTCATTAATGGTTATGTATCTATACTTAGTGTTTGAAATTTTGTTAACTATTATATTTATTTCCTTTTCCTTTAAAAATTCAGTAGTCTATTCAATGTATATAGCTGTACAAAGCCTTTCCTTTCAAATACAAATGTTCAGCGGTGAAACCATATTGTAGAGTTTTAGTATTGTTAGACTTAATTTTGATCTTCCTTCAGCTATGAATGGAGCTGAAAACCGAATTATCAACCGGTTGTGATTGAAGATATTTTTTTGGTTTAATAACTGTAATAATTATTACAGTAATAGTATGCAGAGGAATCTAAAGAAAAATACCATCAAGGAAATTTAATTTTGTGTCCAATTATCGTAACTTGTATGCCTAGAACTGGCAGCATCCAGCAAAAATATTTTTCAGTCTCCTTTTGTGCTGCACGAAGCTTTGAAATTGATTAAACTTTTATTTGTGGCAAATTAAAAGTTTGCTTATTTTTAGCATCATCAAAATTAAAATAAATTAAAAAAACAAATCAATAAGAAAAAATCAAATACCTTTTAGATGGATAAAGTTCCAAAGTGCCTATTTTTTACGGTTACATAAACATTCTATTGTTATTTAAAATTAACAACAAAACAAAGTTTTATAGTAAGAATAAATGGCTTTTGCATTACGAGAATATGTCTTCAATCATACGCTCTGTATAGCGTGTTTTGTTTTACCTAGCTATCCCCATGTTTCGTAATGCTTGGGATAAGTTCACTCCCGCGTATTTTCGTTAGAGAGTGAAATAGTTTTGAAGTATTGGCTTCAAATTAAAATTCAACATTTTTCTCAACTTTAGAGGCTGAAAAAGTTGATTCAAGTTATTGTTTGATTTCACTTGAAATTTTTAACACTAGCGTAACAATCGAGCGGTGAACCTTTTTAGAAAGAAAAAGGTAAAATGATGATGAAAAATGTTTCAATATCACAACAATAAAAGCTTGAAGCAGTCTTCAAACTGATAGTAACTCCAGCAAAAGCGGCGAAGCTCAAGTTTTGCACTCGTACATTATGTTTCAAGCTTTCTCTTTGCGCATGCTATGCATGCACAAAGGAATTGGAGAGGATTTATTTGTCGCTGTTTCTCTTAACGCTAATCTAACATAGGTGTTAGCGCAGTTCTTTCATGACTTACTTCTGCCACGAGACAAGACTATAAAACATATACGAAACTTCAACACGAACCGCAATAGCAATTATTGACACAACAATAAACAACAAGGTCAAAAGCAAGAACCAAAGTAAGCAACATCACGCAGAAAGTAAAAAGGTTGGATAGATTATCCAGTGAATGTACCCCATGCCCTTTCAATAAATTAACAGCTGGTAATAATAATAATAATAATAATAATAAACTTCAAAAGCTTTTTCTTAGATGTGTTGACAGTAGTAGTCTTTCTATACATTTTCAAAATGAAAACGACTAGCAAATGCTGTGTTTGTCTGTTGATTGGAAGTGTTCATTTATTAGATTGGTACAATTATTTCTATTTCACCCCCCCTCCCCCCACCAAAACGGGCACAGAACTTCTCCTAGTTTAAAAAAAATAATTACATATTACAATTAAAATACGTTTACTGTCACATGCAAAATATTGCAGTTCTTAACGATCTTATGAATTTCGGAGTATACAGTTGAGCTTAACTGTTTAATCCTTAGTCGGTCTGCAAAATTAATATGTCCACAGTATTGCCATTTGAAACGGAAACAAGAATTATTTTTCCCTAAATAGTTTTTCTACAGCCTCATATCGATTTTACAATAGGAATGCAATTGCACCAATGGATATGATTCGTTACTTGACGTATTTTGTAACGTAAGAAAACCAAGAATATGCCGAATTTGACCTATATCTGTCGAATAAAAACCACACATTGACCGTATTTCTTTGATGAATATACATTACTACCAGGATGTTAAATGAAAAACAATAATTTTTCCAGGGAATAATCTCATTTTCCAACATCTTCGCTTTCAAAGCTTTGCCACACATATTCCCTGCAATTCTCCTCCCTCCACTAACAATTAGGTCGGCTGTGCGGCAAGACAGATATAATTGGTGGAAACACAGAGACTATTGTCCTCCCCTCCCTGGGGGGACGGAGTCGGAGGACCAGGAGGAGTCCTGCCCTCTTCATTAGCGGACGGGGACGTAATCAATTTACCCGAACCCGAAAACAGCCCTGGAATTTCGGGCTGGGAATATCTCCCGGCATCTTCAGGATCGAGACTGATCGCCGGTGCTCTGGGTTGGGGAACAATTGCTCTTGGTAGTTTTTTTCTTTTTTTGGGGGGAGGGGGAGGGCGTTGGTGAATTGTTTGACCAGATAAAATACCTTCAAACAGTGTTGGTTTGATATGCTCAAATGCATTGTTTATTGGATTAATGAGCAGAAGAAATATTCAGTACTGTTCGTCCGTGAAAGCCACGTCTAGCTCTCGCGAACAGTTCCACTTAAAAAAGAATACATAGGTTGTGGGTGATAACTTACCAAACCTGTCCTTTTGACATATTTATTTTGACTAAACTATGTATTTTTAATTAGCATCTCTCTAAGTTGTCTGATACGGCTCTAAATGCTTTTTATTATTCCTCCCCTTATTGTTATATTACCTAACACCCCCATTTTGGTAAGATCAGAGAAGACCTGAAGCATGCGTAAATACGCGGAAGGTTTTACCTAAGAAGATCATAAAGCATAAAGATTATTCAGTTTGTGAAAATTTTTGCAGTTTACTTAATTTTATTCGTAAATAGTTGACTTATGTTTGCCTTGACATCTTATGATCAAGACCGATGAATCGTGCTCTGGGTTGGAGACCAATTGCTATTGGTAGTTTTCCACTTGGAGGACTGTTGGTGAATTGCTGAGTCAGATAAAATGCTTGTAAAACATGCCGAAATGATCTGTTGAATAAGTAATCATAAAGTATTCTGTGCAAATAGTATTTAGCTTGTTGAAAGGTTTGCGTAATTTTATATATTTTTATTCAAAAATGACTAGCCTATGTTGGTCTCTAGACACGTATATGATTCAGACCGATTATTGGTGCTATGGTTGGAGAACAATTGTTCTCGGTAGCCTTATTTTTTAATTTTTTTTTCTTTTTGAGGTTATTGGTAAATTGTTTGACCCGATAAAATGACTTGAAAACCAAAAATTCGGATCGGTCTTGAGAAATGAATTGTTTACTGAATAAAAAGGAAAAATACATATTTAGTGAAAATATTACTCAGTTTGTGAAAGTATTTCTGTAGTTTATTTAACCTCGTTCGATGTATGGCTGACCTGACGGTATCTTCTGAATATACTCATGACCGATCACTGTTGCTCGGGGATTGAGGAACAATTGCCCTTGATAGCTTTATTTTGGGGTTATTGGCGAGTTGTCTGACCGAAGATCATTTGAAATATATTGTTTGTTACATAAGTAAGAAAAAAATAAAAATAAATGTTCAGAACAAACAGAATTCAGTTTCTAAAAATCATAGCTAATTTCTATTAACTTTATTCAAAAATAGTTGACATATTAAGTTAGCCCTTACGCATTGCATTTGACACCACTATAGCAATCTTATATAAACTGTTGAGTGCAATGAATACAAATCTATTTCCGGTTACCCATTCCTTTTTATCTTTCTTGCTAATAACTCTTGGCGTACCCACCTTATTATCAATATCATACTTGTAATCAAGATTCTAAGAATGACAACTGTAAAATCTAAAAAAGGATCGGTTTCAAGGATACCCCTACTATATTTTCTCAAAGAAAAGTTATTATCTGCAGCGTGATTTTTTATATTAGTGCTTTCGTCACAAAACTGACATTTGTTACTTTTCATCAGATCGAAGTTTTATTGGTATATACTCAGTTCTAAGAATTTTTTCCCCATCGCATAGATATATTTTTGCCACTGATTTAAGTATTTTTAAGATCCTTCTAAATTATTGTATCCATAACTAGTACATTTAAAGTAAGTATTTTAGTTATGGGTACACATGACCATAATTAATTGTTTGACCATTCCTACTCCAAATTATTATATTTATGAATTATAATGATGCATATATTTCATTAAATTTTTGAATTTCTTTGAAAGGAAAGACGTTTAACTACTACTAAGATCTTCATTTATTCATCGCATCCGTGCTCTAAAAAGTAAAAGGTGAAACTAATTTATTTTCAATAGATTAGTTAGAAAATAACGTTATGATCAAGTGTAACTAAATTTAGCAAACGATAAACAAAAAATAATAAAGTAGTTCTATTCATTTTACTTATTTAGTTATTTATTTATTGCAGTTTAGATGAAACTTTCAGAGGTGATCTGTCAGTTTTCTATGTTTAAACTCCAATGTTGCTTTAAGGTAGTAAAGATACTTTTAATTTCTGATATCGAAAATACGTAAAGGGTTAGCTTGGAAGAAAACTAAATTTCATTAATATTGTCGAGTACTTGTTTTGCGTATTTCTTGAAAATAATTGAATACAGCTAGCTTGAGCATCACAATTTTTTAATGTGACCATAATAAAATGAGGGGGACCGCAACTAGTTAAACCAGTGTTTTGCATTTTATTTTAGAAAGTACGTGTGTGTAAATCGTAGTTGAAACTTAATGAAAATGTCACAGCTGTAGGAGCTCAATTTCCAAGTTTTAACAGAGTTACTATTCGTTTTTTTCACGAATTAGAACTGCGACATTTCTTTTCAAATAAAAAAAATCCCTTTTAATTTGGTTTTTGAGTCTTGCTACATATATATTATATCCATATTTTTCAAGCGTGATTTTACTCTTTGTATTTGAAGTTAACGTCTAACATTAGTAAAAATGGGGAAAATAAACTTTTGGATTTTTTAAGTATTATCTTTGAATGCTTCGTATCTTTTGGAAATATTACCATGGCTATGTTTTAAATGAAGTAAATTTAAATTGTACATATTTCTTCTCTCCCTGATACCTTACATTTTATTCTCAAAATAAACTTTTTTTTTGATGGAATTGATCACTGTAGTATGGTATTTACTACTTTTTTTATAATTCATTCCCCTAAATTGAATTTCGCTCTTCTAAAAATGTCAAGCAATATTTTCACGTCATGAAAAAATTCTTTTATAAACCTTTGAGTCTGACACAAAAACATCGGATCTTGTAAATGTTTTCTGATAATTAATGATGAGAAACGAAAGAAAAAAAAAGAAAAAGAAAAAAAGAAAAAGAAAATTAAAAAAGGAAAACTTTAAATAAATCTTAGCACAATTCAAATATTTTTTTGTTTGTTGACATTTATTTTTTTAGATATCGAATGACTTTTTATATTATAATTTTTACCTTTTTGAATAACAACCTTTTTCAGAAGCATTCGAACGTTGCGTAATTGCATAGAAAGATGATTAATTGAAATGGGAATGCGATAAAATGCTTATCCTTATAACCAATTAAACATTTGAAAAACGTAATTATATTCTTCAAAAGCAATCTATAATGAATAATAAGTCTTTTTCCTTTTTGACTAAACATGTTTTCGAGCTTTTTTTTTTTTTTTTTTTCTAAAAGGATCAACAAAATTCTTTGAAAGTCAAATGCAGATTTCTTTGAAACTGAACGCAATTTGCCTGATGAAATAATGAGTTAATTCTTTTGCACATTGATTGTGTATATTGACTTTAGATTTAAATTTGTTTTTATTTTTGCTCAATGCTTTAATAATTTCCATTTAGGTAAATAATTCCATCGTATTTTTCCTCTTCATATAGCATCGGTTAATTTTGTCTGGTAATTTTCAAAATTAGTTTTATGCAGGATTTCTATCAAAGCTTCAAAATTACTGGCTGAAATATTTCATTCGAAGTTTAAATCAGAAGAAAACTTAAGTTGTCATCAAATGTAATCAACAGTTAAAAATAAAAACAAAGTTTAATTACTTTATTTTATTCAATGCTTTAATTACTTTTATTTAAATTAATAATTCGTCATTGTTTATTTAATATAATAACTTTCAACATTAACTTCTGTTGGATTTTTAACAAATAACAAACTTCTTATTTGCTGACTGATCCATTTAAATTTGCTTTGTATTGCATACATTACAACATCAATGTAAAACATATTAATTCCAATGTTAAAAGATCTTGAGTTATAGTATAGCAAAATCTGTAGCTATTTTTTATAATTTACATTTTTGCTATAGTATACTTATCAACATTTTATGCTTCAAGTTTAATAATATATTTTATTAGAGCCTATAAAGCACGATGTTTTGAAACTTTTTCATTTCTGAAATTTGAGAATAGAAACAGTAGATATTTTCCGAACGCTAAAAATGTGCTACACTTATTCTTCTTCCCTTACAAAGTTTTTGTCTAGTTTTTATTACGCTAGAAATGTAGAAAAATCTTTCTTCAACACAAATGCATTTGTACATTTCTAAAGTTCTTTCTTTTTTTTATCTGCTCGAGTTATTCAGATTCATCATTTGCTATAATAAAGTTTCAGTACTCAAATCTTTCCCACAAGTTTTCCAATCGGCCCTCCTTTCTAATTTTGAAACTTATTTTCTCATAATGTTTTAATGCTTTGGAGAACAAAGCTGTGTGTTGCATTTTCTGTCAAAGTTCAAACGCTATTTTTTGATGAGTTTAGGTTTTTAAAAGTTTGTTAGTTCAGTTTTTGTATCTTTAAATTATTATTGGTCGCAAATTATCACGGGAAGATGAAAATGTGCTACATATCAAGACTTAAAGGACTTGTGTTTGCTGAAAAGAACTGTTTCCATTCATTTATATTTGAGCTATACAGTACATTCCCGATTATCCGCGGTATTGGGTGGCACGGGTATCACGGATAACGAAAATCGTGGATAATCCGAAAAAAGCATAAAAAAAGGAATAAAGTAGATAAAAAATGTCTTTTGCTTAAAAATAATTGCATCACTCTTAAAACATGATGTGTACAAAAGTGACGATAGGTGTAGCATAAAAAAATATTTTGATTTGAGGTTCTCAAGCATTATAAAATCTATAAAGAAGTGACCAAATAAGTTTCATGTTCTTTCGGAAAGAACACTTGTCATGGGAAAGGGAAAACATTCCGGGACAAATGGATTTCCGACTGGTGTTTTTGAAGAAAAATTTTTGCTCCACAAGAATAAAGTTAAGTAACAGTTTTATTTTCCCGAGACATTCCGGGATAATCGAGAGTTTACTGCCCAAGTAGCACAATTCGTTTTCTAAAGGTTGTAAAATGGTTATTAACGTTGTGACAACGGATTAAAAACGTTTATAAAACGTTTAAACGTTTTTTGTGCTACCTGGGTGTATATAAAAAATTAAACACAATTCTAAAAAATATGTTCTCATGTACGCACATTAGAGCGTAGTTATTCTTCTGTTTTTTATTGGAATTTTCACATTAGGTTCATTTATATTTACTATAACTGTATTCATATTATTAGGACGATGGCAACGCTGATGATAAGTAGAACAATCCATTTCCTCAATAGCCAATAACGAGAATAGAAAACTTTTCAGGAATAACTCCAAAAGCATTTAAAAAAGAGATATAATAGAATGAATTATTGTTGCGAATTAATAATTTTAGTGTGAATATTTTCTTATTTAATAACAATTAACTTATTTATTATCTATAAAATTGAATAGAAATAACTAGAGCAAAGCCTGACATCCCTCTGGGCTGTAATTCTTACCATGCTGCCAAGCGATGCAGAAAAGATAGTTTTACAGAAATTTTGCATAGGAATATGCTTAATGCAATAGATCAGCGGTTCCCAACCTTTTCAACTGTGCGGCCCACTAATTTTAGGGAAAAAATTTGGAGGCCCAACTACTTGACAACAGTACAAGTAAAACATCTAATGACAAACAGACACCTATATTTATAAAAATCATATGCACATACTTCAATAATTAAGAGAAACTGAACAAGATTTTAGACTTTTTTTTTTGTAAAACGAATACAACTTTATTGTATCCACATAGAAGGAAACCCTTCAAAAACAAATATTTAAAGTGAAAAGATTCTCAATGGGATTTTTGACACTGTCTACTGCTCACGAGCGCGTCAATATCTGGATTGAAATTCGATAATTTCAGCCTCAAATCACTCTCAACGTTCAGTTTGTTTCTGTATTTATTTTCAAAAATACTAATGTTGAAAAAGCTCGTTCACAAAGATAAGTGGTCGAAAATCCCATCAAGTGTCTCAGTGCAATTTCGGCAATAGCTGGGTAATCTTGCCGAACACTTATCCAGAACGGGACTAATGGCGTTGTTTTAAAAAGCGATTTTAAGGTCTGATCGCATGATACTTCAATTAGCGAGTCTTCTTCACTGGAAGATAATCTCAATTTTGCCAGGTAATTTTCTTCAAAGGGATTTCTGATCCAGTGTATTTCATCCTCAATTTTAGGGAAGAATTTCCTAAGATATACGAATATTATTATTTATTATTATTAGTTCTAAAGAACGTAATATTTGAAATATTTAACGCTTGTAGAAAAGTCATTCGTTTAAGAACAATAATATTTTCAATAAGGGCTGCTAAAATATTAGCATAAAATAAGGAAAGATAAATACTTTCAACTAGCCTGAGGCTAGAGGCCAAAGAGTTGAGGTAATCTTTTATGGTTGCAGCTGTTTTCTCATCAATTTCAACTTCGTTGGTCTCAAGAAAATCTTGCAAGGTAGGAAATGCGTCATAGAAATCTTCTTCCACTTTTCGAACCCATCTCTGAAGTTTCATTATCATAGATGCAATAGATAAATACATTTGTGCTAAAAAATAAAGGCAAAAATACAACGTTGAAAGTCTCAAATGTGCAGGATTACTGCAGACACGTGTTTTGGTGTTGCAAGGAATGCCTTTTTTAATGCAAAAACGCAAGCTTATTTATGAACTGAGACGTTTTTAAGCATTTATTTGCACTTCATGTTTGGAATTTTAAACTGTGTCTTGTAATTTTCATACATTCTCAAATAAAGAAACATTATGTATCATAATTAGAAATATCAACTTTCTAAAAGGTTTTCTCGTATTTAAAAAATAATGATCTTAAAATTTCTATTAGAAAGTTGACACCGCATATTATAAGGCGTGATGGTTTCTTCAATTCGAATACATGAAAGTTAAGAATCAAAGTTTGAAACTCCTGGAATAAAGTGCATATATATACATGAGGATGTCCCTCCCTTGAAAATATGATTGAGAAATTATTAGCAGTAGTTTAACAATGATGCTTATAAGAATTTCACCAAACATCGTTAATATTACTAAATTGACATAAAAGTCGGTTCCTTATTTTAAACTCTAAATTTTGCCTTAAGTTGTCAAGTAAGCTCTTATTTAATTTCACTGATTTTGTTTATGTTGAAATTTGAGCTTATTCGAGGCAAAAAAGGCATCAGTTTAAAAAATGAAAGAAAAGGAAAGGTAAAATGAAAGAAATTATTTTGTTCACCGTTTGCAATTTTACACATAAGCAAAGCATATGTTTATCATGACTTCCATTTTTTTTCTTGCACAATGACCGATTTCGTCCGATTGTAGCATAAAAGAAAAATAAATAAACCAGAAAAATAAATAACGAGATAAAATCTCTCCCTCTCTCTTTTAATGAAGAAAAATAAACTTTTTTAGCAAATAGTGTTTATCCATTTAGAAAATATTATTTACAAATTCATTCAAAATCGGGTGTAGTCTTATATTTTCCATCGAAATGCAAAACTTTCCTCATTTAATTTGTTTTGCTAATATTTTCACTCCTAAATTTTTCGCATTTCTTTCTTTATATTGTTCCACTTTTCACACATTAATATTTTTACGCATATAATAATGTTCAGTAAGCCTGTTGAAAGAAATAGTTGTCTGTAAAGAACTATTTACTAACGTATGATTCAAAGTGACTTTCATTACTAGAAACTGCATACGTTTCCTTTAATCAATTTTCAGCATACTAATATGAGACAGAAAGAATTCTCCAATTTGACGAAACATTTGTTTATATGGAAATGTACATTTTCTCGTACCAGTATTTTAATTAATGCCATCCAAATATGCATTAAAAAATTCTAGAAACATACTTCTACTTACTGCACGCGTTATTATTGTGCCATTTCTCAAAAATTAATAACAGAAAATTAATTCTGTAACTCGTTTATGACTGTTGTAAAAATTATGTTACGTGCTGCATCAACCCGCCCGCCATCTTTTTGAGAGAGTACGGAAGAGATTTTCGTATTTTTCTTCAATTATCTGAAAATTCCGTTCTGCCGTGCCCCTTTGTTCATTGCCCAACATCAATTATGCAAATTTTCTCCTTCATCAAAGAAAGACGTTCCAAAAAGAACGCGTAACAAAGAATCTCCCGCGTGTCCAGCACGGATCCTTAATCGCGCTCTGGAAACATCACCTCCCTTGTCCAAATATACTTCCAGCGCTAACAAAGAAAATATATTAAACCTCTTTTTTTTAATCTGCTATCCTCTCTAAATGAAAACGAAAAGGGAACTAAAACAATCGGCCATTGTTTTTGGTGCGCTCCGTAATCATGTCAGGAGGCTTTGATAAATTGTTCTCTCCAGAATTAAATTGGAAAAGAGTGTGCGCGGGGGTGAAAAGCGTAGTTAACTTAGAGGCCGTTAATATTGCTTTAATTATGGGGCAGCCGCCGGCAATGTTTGCTTTCTGGTAGCGAGCTCCGTGATGAAGTGCGCTGGCGACGAAGCCTCAAGTGGTGCTGACGAGACCCGTCCGCTTTTAACTGCGACCGTGCTCACAGGACGATTCCTGGAGACAAAAGAATGGAACGCTTAGAAGGTCTTTGTCACGGTCTTACAATTCGCATAATATAATGCGCGTTCTTTCGAAGGCATAATCAAATCGTGGATTTTCTATTCTGTTTTTTTTTTTTTTTGAAAACTTCCTCCGTAATTTCATTCTGGAAATTTTCTTGAGAGAATTTCATGTCGCACACTTCAGAGGCGACAAGCGAAAATGGCTCCGTGAAAACCTTTAAGAGAGAATCCGTGATTTTTTTTTCTTCCTTTTCCCGCTCTTACTCGTTTTGCAAATTTCTTTCTCCGACGCAAAAACGCTAAAACTAAATGAAGTACTGCCTAGGAAGATTTTTAACTTTCGGCGTCTTTGAAAAACATGGCGCGCATCACGTGTGAAGGTTGGTAGGAAAAAATAAAAAACATTTTGGATAATTTTTCTGCTTACTGTTAAGTATTTGGCTTAAGTAATTCAAATGGTACTTAAAATCAAATGAGCTTAAAAGAGGTGGAAATACTCGGAGAGTTTTAAACGTTTTCCGCTATTTACATTCCTTAATTACTGAGTGTTTTAATTTGTAAATGCTAGAAACATTTTACGAAGTAACTTGTATTTTTTGGCTGCACAGCTAAAAATTAATTTGAAAAAGAGCAGAAAAAGCGCATTTTGAAGAAATATATAAGTTTAAAAATATGATTTTTTCCTCCAATTTTACTTCAAAACAATACTTTGTAGGTTCTTTTAATTCTGTCAGACTTAAAAGCGGCAAAAAATAAAATTAATATACTTAGTTAATGCATAAACATTTGATGAGGGTTGCAGAGCGCCATCCAGTTTTGGTCGTCTTTCTACTTATGTTCAAGCAAGCTAATTAAATTTGGTTTGACCTATTGAAACGAACTGTTTTTTATGTAAAATTAATGCGAAAGTTGGTTTCCAGTTATATTAATTCTACTACGCAACCAGTGCCCTGAAGCTCCGAAGTTCAAAAATGGTTTATTGCGTTCCAGATCGAAAATAAATACTTCACATCTTGTGTTGTGTAAAATATGAACCGGCCGTGTTCAGTCCTCATAACATTCGTGCCATCGGTTTTTTAACGCATGGATATGTAAAGTCTTTGTGAAGGAATTATCTATACAAGCATTTTTGATTTGGAAATGACATGCACAGCAGATAATTTCTAAATTAATAGTAGAATTTAAATAATGAAAGGAGTTCCTCAAAAAATACTGTTTTTTTTTTTTTTTTTTTTTTTTTAATAGCTGAGCCAAATGTTTACACGGATCACGTTGCTGCCGTTTAGACTTCTTGGAGGGCAAAGAACTGGCTGTCCTCCTCCTCTACTATACCACTCACATTTTTTAAAAGTAAACCAAGGAGCGATAAAGATGAAAATTGGAAGATGCAAAATTTGAGATATTTGCAAGGTGAGGCATCTCTCCCACACATTTTAATTATTTTAAATGGGGTTCTGGTTTATGGCGTGCTCAATAGGGCTGAGTGTACTGGACTACTTGCTACTATACTAAGAGTCATGTCGCAAGAGTAGGTTTTCTGCATAGTAATTGTTTCTTTAGAGCGTTGCACATTCATGGAAGTTATTGGCTATCCAGGTCAATTACTAAAACGGTATTTCTTTGTGGTTGCATTAAATGTAAAAGTGAGGAGAACTGATATAAATAAAAATTTTTAAAAATTGTGTACCGATTGGAGCAGTTATTCTCTTCTACATTGCCAAGAGAAGATTAAAAATCTGTTCCCAGGAGGAAGTTTAATCACTATATAGCTATCTATAAAACTAATCAGAATTCAGCAGTTTCCGAACCACGCAAACTTCTTGGTGGCTAACAGAATTTTCTATGAATATTCTCAAAGCAGAAGAATCTCAAAACGAAAAGATTAATTGTTTTGAAAACGGTATCAATTTCTTTCGCTTAAACCTTTAGGCGCTATACTTCGATAAGGATGGTAAACTTATCGTTTAGTAAAATAAATTTCAATGAAGCGCATTTTGTTCAGAAAACATACGTGAAGAAAAAGAACAGAAAAAAAAAACACTCCTAAGATAAAACTTTAAAACCAAGCACTAAGTATAAAATATGTATTCATTCACAAAGTAAGAACAATTTTCGCACATTTCTTAGCTTGAAATCATTTACCAATATTCAGGATTTTGTAACCGTTTCTTTCTAAAAGACTAAGAATAAAAATAGAAAGCGAAGGGGAAAAACGGAATCTTTTTCTCTTCATGCACTAAAATCTTAATTTAAAATTAAATTTAAGAACTTACAGTATGAGCTGACTTCATGAGTTCTTAATACCGCTAAAACCACATGTAGCAATAGGTACGTTGGACCCTGGAGTTGTAATGATGTGCGTAGTTTGACTCGCAGTGATCTCCCTGTAAGTTTGCCTTAACATGTTGTATTATTTGGTAAATTCCAATGATAATTTGTATAACTACCTACATTCTTAGCTATTTAGGTATATAATTTTAGTTGCATTAATGCATTAAATAAAATATACTAATCTTGAGCAACGCGTTCAACACATGGATTGCAACAAATAGCTCACAGCACTGCAACGTGGCGTAAGAAAAAAGCCTGAAAACGCACTTTACGGGGAAAGCATTAAGAGAAGTCATTTCTAATCCGGCGAGGCTTTTAAACGGCAGATCCAGATCGATATTAAAATTCATCAAAAAGATGACCGGGAGCGTAAGAATGGTTCACTCTTCACCGCTGCATAGGAAATCGATGATCCTTTGAAACCATCCAGGGAAATGCGAATCGATGGATGGACTGACTGGGTTCTGTGCATCGACGAAAGATTTGCAGAAGCTCACGAGAGCGTCAAATTTTCGGCTTGTTGCATTCCCGGTGCTTGGGAATGGTTTTCGCGGGAAAATCTCTTTCCGGCTGGCCCTTGTGTGACCCTTCGGATTTTCGAAACGGCTCTCCTCTTGGGAACACACAGGCTTTGCTCTCGTGGTGAGGTGTTGGCGCGATTGGTTCGGAAAATTGTTGTGATGGTATACGAGCTTGTTGAGTCTAATACGCGGAAAGGGGCTAATGGCCTTCCCGCGGAATGGGTTGGCCGCTTGCGTTTAGTTGATATAAAGGGGGTGGAGGAGAGACTTTCTGGGCATTTTGGTGTAGGAGTATGATTGCTTTTATATTACTAGAGGGTAATGAATTGCATTTTTAAGTTAGACGGATAACACTTTTCTGTAATTCAAATTGGTATCACTTTAAAGTCGAAAAGATTCTCTTTAAGTATCCATCTGTAGATATTAGTAATAAAAGGGCACGGTTTACTTGATGTAATAAACACTTGATAGAATAAACAATTTATCTGAAGATTTCTTTGTTGCTGTAATAAACAATTCGAAAGTGGTCTGAAGGGGGGAGGTAGATGGGAGACACGCGTTAATGTTTTAGGACACTTTAAAGGGCTGTAATAAACACATCGAAACACTAGGGCTGTGATAAACACATTGAAAGTGTTTTGAAGCGGGGTAGAGGGGAGATGCGCTGTAAGGTTCTAGAGCACTTTGGTGTATGAATATGATGCTTTTATGCTGTTACAGGGTAATGAATTTCATTTTTAAGTTAGATGGATAACACTTTTCTAAAATTCAAGCTTTAGTTCAAACTGGTATCACTTTAATGCACAAAACAGTCTCTTTTAGAACGGAGCTGTAGATAATAGTAATCAAATGGTTCATTTTACATTATCTGTTGTTGTAATAAACATGAAAAGTGTTTATGCAGGTCCTGAGTAACATGGTGGTCTTGTGGCTCCGTATATATGAATACAAAATTTTTAGGGCGAGTAGAGTAAATTTTCTTTTTTTCTTTTTCGGAAACTAGTGGGATTTTCTTGTGAGAGGAGCACTAACATTTTCTAACACTAGGGTATAGCTTTGAATTTATTGAGCCTTGTTTAGATGAATTCTGGTGAATTATGAATAAAATGAATGAACAATTTACATTTAGCTCAAAGGCAGACTGGAGTATTTTTATCAGGTAAAAAAGCCCAACACAGTAAATCAAGAAGTTATGAAGTTGATTTTTGAGAGAAAATAACTTTGACGCTCACTCAATCTTTGATCCTTGCTCAAGCTACTACAACGTTAAGCAACATTTTTCAACTTTCTGCCCAATGCACAAAAACAAATATTTTCTGTAAACGTTAGTTAATTATTCATATCATTTTCAAATAACTTTCATTTGAAAATAATGCAAACTACAAACAATTTTACCACAGACAGGCAATTTCCACGGAATACAATAATTTTTATTCATAATATGACACATTATACACGTATGTTCTATTATCCGTAGCTCGCATTATTACAGAAAATAATAATAGCATAAAATGAAAAATATCAATTTATAAGAGAAAACTTTTCATTTTACACGATTTAAAATTGTTACTGCAGGACATTTTGCTTATAATAAATAAAGTGACGATAAAAGAATACATGATATTAATTGTTCTATAGCTGTAGTTAGTTGTATTAAGCTTTCCATTTAATACAGTTTGCATTTCCTACTATAATAATTATTGCAAATGGCGAAAAGTCTGTTCTTGTGTGACCATATTTCATTTATTGCAGTTACTTTTTTTTTAAAAATTAATGATGAGTACAAATAACGGAGATTGCATTCTTGGTCTTCTAATTTTTAAACGTTTTAATGATTATTAAAAATAGCAAAAGCTTCACAACGGAGCTTGCACTTCTATGAATAAACAATTCGGTTTCACTATTTTATTTTGAAGATATCTAGAAGTTGCTTTATCTACTTTTATATCCATCGTCTTATATATTGTTGCTTAAGAATAATTATTGTAATTAACATTTTTGAAGAACATACAGTAGTTATATAGAGTGGAAACGATCCATATGTATTGTCCGTTACTTCTTGCATAACTTGATTAAAGTTACCGAAGAATAATGAGGCAATTCAGAGCAATAGAAAACACTGTTTTAATTATACTTATCTATATAATAATGCATACCGACCAGTGACTCTCCCCTCCCCTTGGAATGAACAGCTAGTAATGTTTAAAAGAAATTAGTTTTTTTTCCTTAAACGAATTGAAAGTAGTACACTGTAAAAAATAGATGTGGTGTTTTAACAATACAATACAGCTAATTTTATAGTAGCAAACTAAAAATTGCTAATTTTACTGTAATTAACTGTAAAAATTACTAATTTTACAATAATAAACTGTAAACTGCTAATTTTACAGTAATGAACTGTAAAATTGCTAATTTTTCAGTTTATTACTGTGCGTTTTGCCATTTTAAACTGGAACCTCTGCTCTCTGCTGCCAGTATTATACTGATGTACTTACGTTATAATACAGATAATTTTGTGGTAATAAGCTGTAAAATTTTAGCAATAAACTGTAAAATTGCTAATTTTACTGTTCATTACTGTGCATTTTATAGTTTTAAACTGGAACCTCTGATGCCATGGTATTATACTGTAAAAATAACGTTTTTTTTTGCAGTGTAACTACCCTTCTATATATTTCCATAAAAGAAAACAACTAAAAAGTGGGGGTGCAACAAACCGAGGTCCCCCCCCCCCTCCGCGGAAATTTCGATCAAAACAAAAATTTTAGTTACCAAATCAAGCATTTTTTTTTTTTGGCGTACGGGGGGGGGGGAGGGTAAGGCGTAAATGTAATAATTTTCAGGCTAGAGTTCGCGGAGGTCTGGAATTTGAGAACCTTTCAACAGCATAATATGCTGTATTTTTGGGGTTTCTTTCAAGTGGATTAAGTTGAATTGTAGTTATGAAAAAATATAACTTATTTTCCAAACTGTTTATAGATGAAATGCGCTTAAATTTTTTTTTCAAAATTTAAGCATAATGTTGAGGGTGCGGGGCACTCCCTGGCACCTCCGTAAGTCCACCTATGACTGGGATGGTGCACTTTTTTTTTTTTTTTCGGGCAAACATCTGACACAGAGCCTAAAGGTTCTATCACTAAAAAAAATAATTACGTCTACCAATTGAAATATTTTTACTGTCATGTGACTAATGGTGGTTCGAATGTATATAGCCCTTTGCTCCGAAGTGAGTTCACCAAAAGAAAAAAAGAGAAATCGGTAATGAACACTGTTAGAAATTTCTCCGAAAAAATGGTTAATTAACATTAAACAATATGGTCATTTTACCGTATACACCCAGCAACAGTCAAATAACCATTTATAAGATGCTTTCCAAACCGTCAACGCTGAGAAAAACGGCGAGTTGACAATTTTCTTCTCGAACGGTTAATCTACCGTAAATTCACCAGAATCCGTAACGCGCCATCTATGCTGAAAGCCAATAGGAATTTAGCTCAGAGCCCGCCAAATGCCAAAGCAGTAATGTTGCTCAACAACGAAGATCGAACCGAAGCCGATCGTCAGCCATTATAGAAGCAAGCTGAAAAGGTAACTATTTTTTCATGTATCAGATTTTAAGTATTTTGTAATTTCAACATTGAATTCAGCGTCCTTCAAGTTATACGCCGAATAATATTTGTTCTTTTTTTTTAGAAAGCAGACTGATCGCGGCAGCCATTGAAAAAAAGCTGGAAAGGTAAATGTTGTTCTGATTCATCAGGTTTTTAGTATTTTTTTATTTGAACATTCAATCCATTGTCCGTGAAAGTTCGTATGTCGAATAATAGTTTGATATTTGAAAGCAAATCCAATGTTTATTCTAATTACTTATTCTAAAATCTTGATTTCAATTACAAGAGTTTGGGAAAAAACAAAATATTAGTCTGTTTTAAAATTGATAATTCACGATTAATATATGTTAAGTTACTGATTACTGTTGCATGTTGTTGCACTTCGAGTTCCTATAGGGACTCTAGTTGCACTAAACTAAACGCTAATCGTGGCCTCGCTTTAACCGTAGCCTAGTTCCTTCGCTAGCATGCCTGTGTGTGTTTACATCGTTTTATGTGCGATTCGTTTGTGGCCCTTTCTTTTCAACATAGTTGAATAATTTATGTTTTAATTTAAGTTATGCCCGATCATTTATGTGTTAAAGATGATTCGTCGAAGAAACTGGCTTCGCGTTACCCCGCGGGTCAATCATGAGCCGACAAAACGCGTTTTGCGAAAAACATTTTCGTGAAGAAATGACGATCATACAATGAATTTACTCTATTCAAAGTGAGTGTGTGATTTTTCTCTAAATACTGCACAACAAAAATGTATGAAACTCCCAAAACTGGTCAAAGAATTTGATCAGTTGTTGTCTTAGCTCAATTTACACATTGTAAGATATCAGACGCACTTGCTGTTAATAATTTGAATCAGAATTAAAAAAAAAAAAAAGAACTCTTGATACAGTAAAAATTTTTAACTTAATTTTGGTGAAGTCTGAAAATTCAAAATCGCTTAGTATGATGAAATGGGTTTATACAAACAGCTTCTACTCCGTGCCACAAGCGGTTTGTAAGTTTGAACAAGATGTGATTCGTTCATGGAGATTTTGATGAAAAACTTACTACTTGAAACTTCGGTAAGTTGAACTTGGACGAATCGAAAACTTCGACTAGCTGAAGTGAATAGATTTATTCCCATCTAACTGAATGGAGAATGTATGTTATTTATTTTCAGTAAGCCGAATTTCATTGTCGAAATATTCGATAAGCCAAATTTAATATCATAACCGTCATAAAATTTTCCTTGCTATGCTACTCGATAAGTCGAAGTCGCTTTTCTCCAAAAGAACCAAAGCAAGTGTTTATGGTGCTATTTCAACGTTTAACATAGAACTTTTTAATGGCTAGGAAATACTTTAAATTTTTAACTTGCACGAAAAAGTTGAATAAATTAAAGAAGTGTCTGCCATAGCTAAGAAGGATAGTCTGTCAAAATTATTATGCAGTGAAGCACTTTCATAAATAACAAAATTGAAGAGTATCATCTGCAAGTGATTGCTGATGAAAATTTTAATCCGAACTGAAAATGCCTACTAGACAGCATGTATGTCCAGAACCTAAGGGAGCATTGGTAAAATAAGTGAAGGAAGCTAATCATTCGCGAAAAAGCAGTTTCATAAGTAAAAATTAGTTTCGCAACATATACAAACTCTTGAACTTATATAATCACTGAAAGGTTGTTGTAGAAAATGTGTAACATATTTGATCCATTACTTAGTAACTTTTTTACTCATATTATAAATTTAATCGTTTCAGCGGTAGTATTCTGTTTAATTTGATAATTTTGCTTTCTTTTTCAATAACTCTTAATTTTTTTCTCATTCCTTGCAACTTTGACTTGTCAAAGTTTCACTGTTTATTGAATCTGCACATACACCTTTATTCATCATGCATATTGATTAGACGTCTATTTTTCATCAGATTTTTACTTGCGCAATTAGTACTTGTTAGTGGGTCTCAAAATTATTCTCTCAGAATTGGGCCGCAAGGGGAATTGGTTGGAAAGGAAGAAACTGAGAGGGTGTAATGTATGCGACTGCTTGCTAATAACAATACTTGTTTTGTAACTGTTGCTACACTACACTTAGTACTCCGTATGTACTCAGTACTCTATCAATGCCTAGTAATTGTTGAAATTCAACACTCATACATTTTTGTAAAAAAAAAAATAGTGACATACCAAACACTCAGTACTGGACCAATTTTTATCAGGTACTCTAATAGTCTGCACCTGTATAAACTACCATTTTTAGAATTGGTAATCAGAATCGTTGCAGCTTAAAATTTAGAAGGGGGGGGGGGCAGAAACTCTGAATTTACCAATTGGTAAAATTTAATGAAAAGGGGCATTTGGGCCTCAGAAAATTAGTTATGTATGGTCCCAATTTCGCTGAATCGGCAATTTGTTAAATGAAATTTTTGGCCGGTTACGGTGACCTCCCATCATGGTGCTTTCCCCATGTTAGTAATATTTAATCCCTCTGTCTCCCACGCCATTCCTGCAGCGAGTGCTAAATAAACTTTAGCTATGCAATTTGTAGTTGGTTACTATTACAGTAGCCAAGCTTATGTGAAACATGTTTGTTCTAAACAATTTTGATTCAACAAAGCGACTAACCAGCTATAGCTGGTAAACTATATTCATTCCTATTTCTACTCTTGATCATTATTGATGATTTTAAGTATAAAACATTTTTTAAACTGAATCACCTATTTGTCAAAATAGTTGGACTGAATATGTATGTAGTCAAGTTTTTTTACTTAGTAATTTTCTTACAGGTCTTCAATCCTCACGGTGTCCATCCCCTCACTTGCCCAAGCATCAGTGTCTTGTTGGAAAAGGTATGTAATCAATTTGTGGTTGTTTTTAGTTATTATTGGTTTGAAAAGATTACACGAGCATGCACCCCCCTTCCCCCCCATGACCATGATGAGTGTTAATGAATAATTGTAAAGCTAATGAAAATTTTGTCGGACTTTTTTCTGATCGTTAAATTGTTCTTTATGCCTATTTTTGTTCGTTCATCTTCAAAATTTTGGAGTTTTATAAAAATTGAAATAGTTTTAAAAATATTAAAAATGCCTACATCTTTTTATCTTTGTGTATTTAATATATGTATTTTTTCAAAAAAGGGACTTCCACTTAGAATGTGAGGAGTTCATGCTGACTATTGATGGCATCCCTGTCAACTCATCCATCAAAGACGTCACAGCCGTGGTTGCTTCTTGGTTTGCTGTGTCAGAATTTGCCTGCACTTTGGAATTTTTCCTCAGGTACTATTTATATTTTATTATATTCCTTGTATTTCTCTAGTTTGTTTCATTCTGTTCCAATATGAAAATAAGAAACCTTAAAGTTTTTAGTCAAGCTTCATTTAAGAACAAGATAAAGAAATAAAAATTTAAGCAAAAATTTCAAATGATGTAGCAATAATCTCTTTTTGCTATTATCAATCTAATTGCAAAAATGGATTTTATTTGAAGTGAATAAATTATTGAATAATATTGTACAGGCTGATTTTGTGGTTCAACAAGGCATTTTTTTATCTGAAGTCAATACACTTTTTTTCTGCAGTGACTATTATTACTTCTACATATTGTTTGCCACTCATCAAGTTCGCCATTGGGATTTTTCATAAATCTTAAGATAAAGCTCTTAAAATTCCCAAGAACATATAACTAGTACAGTCAAACTTGTTTCTCTCTAATTTCACTGGACGGAAAAAAATTCAAGATAAGGAGGTTTTGAGAAACTTTACTGAAATTTGAAATCTGATAATGAAAATTTAAAACCGATACAAAACAAAATATGTTAGTACTTGATCGAGAGTTTAAGGAACCATTTTCAGTGTAAAGTAGTAGTGTAAGCAATTAGCATCCCTTTCTGAACAAAAATAATCTTTTTTTCTTATTTACTTATTTGTTATTAATGATAATGCAATTAGATAACAAAACAACAGCATAGTTAAAATTAAAACATGAGTTAATCTTGTAAAAATTCATATTTCTGGCCAGTGTTGCCAACTCGTTAAAATGAATGGGGCTCTAAATTATGTTTAAAAAAGGAGGCCGGGGCTAGATTTTGTTAATTTCAACAGCAAGGGGCTGAACCGATTATGTGATATGCGTTTTTGAGACATATTGAGGGCTAGATTTGGGGCTAGGGGCTAAATTTCTTTTTTCGGGGCTGAATGAGCTGTAAAAGGGTTACATCTAGCCTCTAAAGGGCTAAGTTGGCAACACTGTTTCTGGCACTATTTGGGAGACTTGCATATTGCATGAGAGCAAAAACTTTTGTATAACATTAATTACCTGCCTTGTTGCAAATAATTTTCAAATTAATATGTTAGAAATTTATTTTTACTTTTTTTTTTGCAAAAAAAATTTAAAGAAAAAAATAGATTTTTTGATGAAAATGAGAAAATTTAGACCTTGTGTGGGATACCTAAATATTTTAAAATTTATATAAATGTTTTTGCAGTACATTTGGAAGGGCTATAGGGGTAACTTTTTATCAACTTGAAATTTTGAATTTCCAAAAAAAAAAAATATCGATTCAGCCTAATACTCAATAGCTGTTTTACACTTTTAGACTGTAGTTGGTACGGGTTGCCATTGTTCAAAATGCATGAAACTTTTTTTTACAAGTGTTTTGACATAAAGGGAAAAAAATAAGAGGGTATGCACAAAAAATATTAATCTTCACTTTTTGTTTTGAGTCACCCTAATGTCTGATTGGTGCCGTTATTCTATATTACAATAAAAATCCCCTCGCCCAATGAGGAAATTGGTAAGAGTCCCAACTACATTTCTATTATGTAACATATCTAGATCTCGTCAACTGAAGAATGTGTTTCAGAAGTATAAGAGCTATTTATTTCATGGAGTTACCGATTCATTAGCGTTTTCCGGAGTTACTTCGGAAGTAATTAGCAACCTAGCTCTTGATACTCAAACTGTTGTGTGGAAGTTTTATCCTCTTCCTTTAAAAAGAACTAATATGGTAGTTTACTGTATTGTTAAATTGTTTTGCTGTAGCACAGATAACCACTTAGTTTTTTCGCAATTGCACACACTTCAATGTGTGAATGAAGAAGTGACCTTAAAAACTGGCTTATAGGAAGAGAAAGAAGTAAAAGAAAGAATCTGGAGTGAAGAGCCTTTTAATGTTGCCAATCACACAACTACATTTCTGAACATTTCTACTAGAATTATTTAGTGTAAAAAGTAAAATTGTATTATGAGAAACAGCAAAGTGTATTTCAACATTTATAAATAAAAAGTGATTTTGCTGTTATATTGGCTGATTTTGCAATTCTAAAATACTGTTTATTAAGTTTGTGTTTTGATTTCAACTTCTGTTTCAGGTGCTTTGTGGGGATAAACCTGGGTCAAAGGCCGAAAGAAGAATTGGAAAAAAAGTTCATCATAATGAGTTCACATAAAAATTTTAATTTCCTTAAAAAAATCAACCTATTTGACAGTCGAGTCAACGACATGCGCTAACAAATCATTGTAATATTTTTAACTATATTTCATTGTACAGTTCAAACGGTTAAAAGTATGCTAAAAACTTTTCCGCACAATGACTTTTTGCCACTTTTTCTGGTTTTTGTCATAACACTAGATGAAAAAACTTTCTACAGACTTTGTGTTTAAAATTTGTAAATATTTTTTTCTGTTGTGTCAAATCTTAAATAAATGAGATATCCACATTAAGTTTCAGTATCATTAGTGTGTTTAAGTGTAATTTTAAGTGTGTTTAATCGCACTCTGTAACAAAGTATGAGTGCTCTTTGATGTACGTGTAGATTATTTACTCGACGGGGAAGAAAAGTGAAATGAACTACACGTGCTGCAAAATTTATTCAATTCCTGTTGAATTCTAATAGTTCAGGTTTTTGAATAGTATACTAGTAAAAGGTTTTCATTATGACTTTCAAAGGAAAAAAATGAGTCATATGTTAATTATAATAATCAAATACAGATTTAAGGACAAGTCAGTTATTGGAGGAGTAATAAACAATCCCAATACAACTAAAGGAATAAACAATCAAAAGTAAAAATATGAATGAATGAAACATACTTCTGCTTTATTAAAAGAAACACTGAAAAATTGCCTATTCCTAAGGACCTGTATCTCATTATTTGCCAAATTTAATAAATTTAATAAACCAAAATAACTGTATAAAACTTGAATGCAATAATTAAACTGTAGTTCAGATTTTTTTTTTCTTAATTTTAAAAGTGTTGGGAGGCAACTTCATTATTAATTTTAAATCTGTGTAGCACAAAGAAGCTTTTTATGGACTTGGTTAAGGTTTATTTTGAGCCCTCCAATAACTTAATACTTTCTTACATTTTAATTTTTCTCTATTATTGTTAAAGATATGCTGGGACAATGTTGGAAAGCATTAAAAAAAACTAAAGAATTAGGTACTGCAACGTAGTGCCACCTCGACAAGTCCAACCATGATGATTGATTAAGCTTATATTCACATGATGGTGTCATTAAAAATTTATTAATTTAGTGCAATGAGACAGGAGGGGGTCTACTTTTTGTGGTAAGTTCTCGAGTACCTTCAATGAGGGTTTTCTGAGCATTCATGGATTTTTGATTTATTTCTCGTGTGGTGACAAACTCATACTATTTCGTATTTACAATTTGTTGACCGTACTAATCACAAACGGTTCTCAAACCAAAATATTTCCTATGTATGGTTTTTAAACCATAATAGTTGTAAACGGTTACAAAACTCTAAAATTTCCCATTTACGGTTTTTAAGCCATTTTTGCTGTAAACGGTTACAAAATAATAAAATTTGCCATTTACGGTTATTTAACCAAAATAGTTGTAAACGGTTACTAAGCCGTAGAATTTCCGATTTAAGGTTATTAAACCAAAATAGCCGTAAATGGTTACAAAACCGTCAAATTTCTCATTGACGGTGTTTCAACCGTTCTAGTATGAAATGGTTTCAAAACCGTAAAGGAGACTTAACATACCTAACCGTTGTTTCTACGGTTAATCAGACGGCCGGTCTGCTGCCGGTCACTTCACCGTTTTTTCACGATGAAATTTCTAACAGTGAACTCCAGTCATTGCCAGCAATGACTTCTGTATCAAAAAAATTGTTTGAAGTTTTTTAAAAAATTATAAGCACTAATTGTTTTTGTGACGAATTTTAAAACTTGTAACGAATTTTCAGAACTTGTTTAAAAATTTCCCGCCTGTTGTACTGAAATTATCGAAAATCGTTTGAAAAGTCTGGACACCCCCCCCCCCCTCTTGTAAAGAAGACCCACGATTAAACATGTATTCTATTCATTGAAAATATGCATCTTTACGTTTAAAAGAAAACTATGCAAAAATACTCTCTACATGGAAAATTCTATTATAAAAGTGAGAGTTATTAGACGTCCATTAACACTGTTATTTTATCATCGCGAGGACTTATTGATAGAAAAGTACAAAAACAAAAGAACGCATGTGCAAACTATTTAAAATGCAACAAAAAAGAAAGACAAATCTCGTCTTGCAGCTCTACCTTATTATCATGATTTTAAGAAAAAAATAAAAAAATATTTCACACATTGCAATGACTGATTGATAGAAAAGTATAAAAACAAAAGAGCGCACGTGCAAACTATTTAAAATACAACAAAAGAGAAAGATAAATCTCGTCCTGCAGCTCTATCTTATTATCATGATTTAAGGCAAAAATAAAAAAAAATAGTTCTGAAATGCAATAACAAGTGGTCAACAACGCGGTGAATGTAGGTTATTCAAGACAGGTGCTGCACAGCGTATAAAGAGGTTACAGCAAATATTGACTCTCTCACTCAAAATAGAGGAAGCGGTGGCTTCAGCTAGCGCGAATCAAGTGCATAATTGGGTCCACTTTTCAGAGCTTCGTTTTCGCGCAGGTAGGGGATATGGTTAAACCGTGATTGGGGGCGAATTGTTGTCCCTTGCACTGAAGCGTGCAGGGATATTCGTCATAAGTACTCATAAGTGTTATGAATGATCAAACTCAATTTGTTTTGATATTCTACTTTTTTCTTTTCTCTTTTCAGGCTTTAGGGATTTTTGGTGTGGAAAAGAAATACGCTGTTAAAATTTCGAGCCAGGTTTAAATAGTTTTTGAACTGATTAATCGCTTCAGGGCAATGACTAGACCAGAATTGAAGGGGCAAGTGGATAAAGGTGATATGTAACAATTTTTGAAACTTAATTTTTATCATGGATGAAGGCGATAAGTCCATCAGTATCATGTCCCCTTAGTCACAGAAATGGTTGGTAACTAAGAATATTACCCTGTTTTACCCGTTAGGAAAAATTCATTAAAAAAAAAAAACATTTTTTTAAAAAAACTTTTTCTAGAAATTTTTTAAAAAATGTCACATATCACCTTTATTCACTGGCCCTTCAATTAGGAGAATGAAATACCATACAGAAAACTTTTATAACAATTCACGAACAACTGATACGAGCAGAGATCTTCCTCACGAGTACAACAAATGATCAAAATCAATTTGTTTTGATGTTTCACCCCTCCCCCCCCCCCCCAAAAAAAAAGAGAAGAAAAACTTTTTATAGAATGTAAAGAAAAATACAACATTAAAGAAGCGCAAACATGCAGGAATACTGTAGACACGTGTTTCAGCATTACAAGGAACGTCTTTTTTGATGCAAAAAAAAATGAGCTTTTGGATGCACAGACATCCGACAAAATCCGCTTTTGTCCATCCGCTTTTGTCGGATGTCTGTGCATCCATAAGCTTGCAATTTTTTGCATTGAAAAAGGCGTTCCTTGTAATGCCGAAACACGTGCCTGCAGTATCCCTGCGTAGTTGTGCTTCTGTAATGTTGTATTTTTCTTTACATTTGTTGCACAAAGGTATTTATATACTTCAACTTTTTATGGCTTTAAGAAAACTTTGCTGTGAAAAAGAAATACGTAGTTGAAAAGCCATAACAGGTTTTTAGCCTATTTTTGGATTTATTAGTCGTTGCAGGACAATGTTAAACAAGAATTAAGAAAATAGAATACTTAAGCAGCAAACATAAATCTTTGTAGAACAACTGCTGTACTTACAATAATCCACGAATAATTAAATTCGTAGGGAGTACATTTAAGTGGTCAAAAATATTTAAACTCAATTTGTTTCGGTATTTTACCTTAAATATTTTTTTCAGAACTGCGATTAGTTATTAAGATAAAAACAGGGCTTCGTAGCATACATAAAAGCGAATTGTTGCTTAAGCGTGCAGGGATATTTGTCGAAAGTATGTACAAATTTTGTTGTAACTATGTCGTTTTTTTTTTTTTTTTTTTTTTTTTTTTTTTCAAGGCTGTAAAGATTTTTGCTGAGGAACAGAATATTATTGAACTTTCAAACTATGTTTAAGCATATTTGTGCAGCGTAATGTCAAACCATAGGTTGGAAGATAGAACGATTTACAGCAAACGTGAACTAGTGTCTCTTAAGCGTGCGTAATATTTATCATAAATACGCATAAAATGTTATATAAAAAATCGAACTAGATCTGCTTTGGCATTCTATTCCTTGCGTATGTGTTTTTTAGGGATTTAGTCTTGTTTTTCCTCTTAAATGTAATTAGTTGTTAAACTTTAAACCAGTATTTAAACATATGTTTCATGAATTGGATGTTAGAATGACACAGAACAGCGATTTTAGTTTTTTTACACCTACACTGTTAAAAATTCAGGAAGCTTTTAAGGTAAATGTTACTGTAAAAAGTAGCGATTACCGTACAGAAAAATTTTACAGCGAATTGTACCGCTGAAAAAATTGCAATTGCAGCTTCAATTGATCACTACGTGACTTACTGTGAGATGCAGATGACACCCTATTTCCGCTCTCCTGACGTGTCTTATCTAGTACTGTGGATAGTAAAGCAGTGTGAAAAAAATTGGTTCCCGGGTTCGATCCTTGTCGCTCGTATCTCGCGCTTTTTAATTCTCGTTTTCTCTTCCGTAAAATTTTACAGTGAAAAATATGTTAGGGTAAAAGTTACTGACAACATGGATGCTAGTAACTTTTACCGTAAAATTTCAGGAAAATTTTTAACAGTGTACCACTCTCTTTAAGAGTGAGATTTTCCCTAAAGCCCCCGTAATGAATTTATAAGAAGTGGAGAGGCTAATTAATGGCAAGTAAAAGCTTAAAATGATCTTACTCGGCTTCTCAACATCCTCTCCTCACCCACGGGGGCGATAGCGCCCACCTTGAGAAACAGTGACATCGAGCAAACGCAAATTGCTATCTCTTACAACAACTTAAAAATAACATGTGCGTATGATTTACGTACACATAGTCAGCAAAAATGTGATTCAAGTTCTTTTTGTAAATTCATTTCAGGAGCTCGCTCTTTTTCCTACGTAGTTAAAAATATATTATTAGGAGGAAAATCTTAAAACTTCCATAACTAAAATATGACAACCAATTAGGGCATTAGTAAATCCTGGGAAAAAAGGAAACAAATTGTTTAAATTTTTTGGCAGATAGTTCGAAAATGGCAACAAATAGCTAAAATCTACAACCTGAGACAAATTACGTCAGAAACATGTTTTTGTTTATTAATCTTACTCAATATGCGAGGTGGATATTGAAAAATGTTACGTTTCAGAAATTATAAACTCGTTTATATCATTTAAAAAAACTTTTTATTTAATTATTTCCAAAAAATAAAAATAGATACAATTAGGTAATTTGCTAAACAATCTTTCTTCTGCAGAATAAAGTTTATAATAACTTGTTCCAACTGTTAACATTATGTTATTAATAAATTCAGAACAAGAGCTGTAATTTACCAGTTACGAAACGACATTACAAACCATTTCATAGCTGTTTACCTTCGAGATTAACAATAAGAACAATTATTTTTGCATAGCAGATAGTTGAATTTTTGCTTTTTGTATTGTGCTCTATATTAAATTATTTTTAAAACGAACTATATGAATTTGTGAAAGGTAATATATTTTTTAAGCATTCGAAGTTAAGAAGCAACAATGTCCATAAGCGTCCAAAATTTTGGCCTCTTTGGAAATAAAGTCTAATCTCATGATAATTTGCATACAAATCTTCAGCATGAAAAGCATTAAACACCACTTTCATCAGCAAACACTGACAGATTAATTTGCAATGAGAGTTTTCAAATGATACTTTCAAATGGTAAGTGACGGCAAATAAAAAGCAGATGTTTAAATGGTTCACTCATCGCGTGAATACGTAGGAAAATGTGTATTTGTAAAAAATAACAAAAAAAAGTGCATAATTTGCCTCTTTGGAGCGAAAGAACCACTTGTTTAACTGCAGCTGATCAAACGTCAGGATGTAGTTTTGTATTCCCGTGATAGACATTTGTTTTTTGTTGTCTCCAAAATGTATGTTTCATTGTGGTTTTTAAAACATGGTTGTTAACGATTCTCTTTCCAAAAATGTTTATTGCTAAATTACATTCTTAGCTTATATGTGTTAAAGGTTCTTATTCTTTCTTGTGTGCATGTGTAAGTTTGTTAATTATTACTTCTGGTTGAGATAGTAATTTCATTGTCTCCACACTGGGAGAAATGAACTGTTGTTTTTGCAGTATAATACTGGCAGCCGAGGTTCCAATTTAAAACTGTAAAATGCACAGTAATAAAGTGTCAAACGAGCAATTTTACATTTTCTTACTGTAAAGTTAGCAATTTTACAGTCAATTGCCGTAAAATTTAGCTGGATTATACTGTAAAAATAACAGTATAATACTGGCAGCAGAGGTTTCAGTTTAAAACTGAAAAATGCACGGTAATAAACTGTAAAATTAGCAATTTTACAATTTAGTACTGTAAAAGTAGAAATTTTGCTGTTTATTACTGTAAAATAGGCAATTTTTACAAACTAGTACTGTAAAATTACCTATATTTTCTGTAAAAACAACATTCATTTTTTCAATGCATCTGTATTTTATTGATTTTTAAAAGTATACTCTAAATTCAGAAATTTTCATTCGTAATCATGTACCTGGATACTGCATTTTTTTAAAAAAAATATTATTCTGTTTATCTGAGACTTTCAAAATTTTATAGGGAACTGAGGGAAAACTGATCACATTAACCTGCCGAAAAATAATCGTGATTATTAAAGGAGATATGGACATAATACATACAACTTGGGTTGAAGAAACACACACATCGCTCCCTCCTTAATCTATATGCATTAATCACTGATATTAACTTCAAGGATAATCATGAACAGCCCCAAAATATGTATGTTGTTTTTACTTGTTTATTTATTTTTATTTATTTTTATTTACTTCGTAATACTCTTTTTTAAAAAAACTTGAATAAGATCTTCAAACACAAATAGATTTCTTTGTTTCTCGTGACTTTTTATCCTCTTCCCTTTCTTCCAAAAATTTCATCTGCAGCAGTTGAAAAATGGATTTGAAAAAAGATCTACTTTAACAATCAAATTTTACTGCAATAGTTACACATGCATGCTTAAAGGTATTTTAGTGTTAGAAAAATAGAATTAAACTGATTTGCTAGTTATATAAGTTAGAATTACTGCTCATATTGACAATTTTCCAACTATATTTTGAAACATTATTTTTCCTGCACTAAATAGAAACTGCTGCAGCTTTGATCATTATTCACGTTTTCTACCCCAACAAAGATGTTAGAGAATTATTTTGAAAAATAATTTTTCTCACTACGAATGAATAAATTTTTTGACGGAATTTTTTTTCAAAAAGCATTTTAAAATATACTTTTTACATTGAAACTCAGAGTGAAGCAAAAAACATCCGCTGCTTTTAGTGATGTAATTGTTCCTCTATAATGGAGTAAAAATAATCACGAGGGATTATTTAATTGTTATCACTTATAAAATAATATAAAACGACTAAAACATGACTCTTCAGAAGTTGCTTTCTAAGTTTTTGAAAAAGGAGGTGTTAGGTCGTAATAAAACAAGAAAAATCATTGAAGCAAGAGCAGTGTTACAGCATGATAAGAAGACTATTAAAGAATTCCTGAATATTTTTCAGACATACAAAATAAATAAACACATTTTAAGGTGTTTGAAAAAGAAAAATCCGTTAATTTATCTTTTTATGTTCCTCTGTATCTAAATATTATATCAGAGGATTTAATTTCAATTACTCTACAGGAAAAAAACATTCATTTCCTTCGATTTTTGAAGTATTTATGTATGTTCTTTTTTCTTTTGTTTTTTAATCCATTTTTTTCATTGCTTATTATTTTTATGTTAGGATCAGTTATCCAATTTTTAAACATGTTTATAATTTGAATTACGAGGAAAATCATCAATAAGTTGTTATTTATCATTTTTGAATGATATGTGTATGTATTCCACTTCTTTAAGCAATAGCAGAGAAATCAACAGGTGTACGTTTTACAATAACTTAGCCCTGGGCACAAATCTCCCCTCATCCCAGATACATCCAATAAAATTGAAATCCAATTTTTCTTTCGAGCAGGAGATTTTTTTTCCTCATCTTGTTTCCTTCAGTTATTTTTTTTTTTTTCTTAATTTATGTCACTTTCTCTTAAGTTAACAAGACTTTTCACTTAGTCAGTAAGGATTTTTGCAAAAATATGTTTTAAAAAGCTAAAATAAAGTTTTTTATGCATTAGAATTTTCATTTAGTTCTCTCAAAATTTTATTTATTAAAGAGAGATTCATTATATGGCCTTACTTATTCAAATTGTTTATTTAGTCTTTGATACATTTTAATATATATTTAAGTCACTCATTATGAAGTAACTAATTTAGTTGAAGGAACTTTGTTATTGGCATTAGTTATTACTACTATTATAATTATTTAGACTACTACTTTTCCTTAAGCTATCTAATTTTTCTATTAAGTTCTGAACTTTAAAAATTTTTCATTTTGAACGTCTTATATTTATTACTATTTTTATATTTATAATTATTAAGCATCATTATTTTTTATTTAGTTTTCTAAGCCTAACATTTATTTCAACCCCTTTAACCATTTTCTTTAAAATCTGTTTTAAAACAAGAACATGTTTTTAATCTTTTCATCTCGTATCTTCTCTAAACATTGATAACCGTAAAAGAAAGTCAATATTAAATCAAAGCTACCTTAATAAAAAAAAATTTTTGTAGTTGCATCCTAAAAACAGAGATGGACAAAGTTAGTCGTTTAAATTGCAGAACTCGCCGCATTGAACATCGTATAGCGAAATAATACTGTATTTTGTTGCATCGGGATTAACCCCAGCAAATTTAGCTGAATAATCACGGTCCTTCATCACATCCTCAATGACCTATACATTATTAAGCTCTGACAACGACAACATCCCTGGAGCGAACGCATCGAGGAAAAGGCACGGACTTTTCAAAGGGATAGAACAGGAAAGTTGGGGTGGATCTCGGGGATGAGGAGGGGGGGGGGGAGATTTCCAAAGCAAATATTGACCGACGGGCCTTGTGTGTGGCTGCTGCCGAAACTGGACTTGTGCCCGGGGTGCGAAACAGGTAAATCTGACCTCGGTACTGATGCCTCCCCCCTTTTCCGCGTGCCTGCAGTTAGGACAACGAACTAGGACGATGTGGGTGGGTAGGGGCGCTGGAAGAAGAAGAAAGAGACAGAGGAGTGACGAGGGTTTTTGTTCTTGTTGGAAGTTGGAGTTGGTGCAGATGAATCTGAAATGCGATTGAGAGATGTCTTTAAATGATGAAGGAATTTCGTTAGATTCTCTATTGGTTTGCATTTGAGGTTTCCAATTTCTGCTGAGTCTATGAGTTGGTGCATATGAATCTAAAATGCGATTGAGAGACCTACGTAGATTAAATGCGTTCTTTTGCTTAACTGGTGTGTCTACAGTTACTTGAACAGTCACTTGGGCTCCGCGGTTAAATGCAATTCAAAAATGAAATAAAAATCTCTTGGGGAGAAAATAATTGATGGATATGATTTTTTTTCCCTTTTTCTGTACTTGGCAGTTCAGCATTGAAAGTTTGAGTAGATTTGATAGACTAACAGAAAATGTAATGTGCACAGTGTGAGAAATTTTGTTAGTCATTATTTCATGTGATATAACAGTAAACATGCCTACAATGATCGCCAGACATTTCAACAGTTCCTGATACTCACGCACAAACTCATCGAATAAAAACATAATAATGAAAGAAAAGGAGAGCAATGTATTTTATCCTTCCACTTCCCCCCTCCTTCTTCCGCTCCTGCGCAATCTTTCCTTCCTTTACTTTTGATGTCTATCTGTTCCTATACACTGATTATTTCCATCAATATGCCTCGCTTTGCGTGCGGATCGAGGCTTTAAACTAGGATTAAAATGTTAAAATTCACTGGCAACTAGCATTCTTTTCTTAATTGACAGTATGCTTTGCTTAGAGGTAATTTTAAATTACTTTAATTAGGAGACGTCTTATTGAGAAAGAGACCCGTGCTACTACGCGGTTATGAAACAGAAGCCCAGGTAACCCAGCAAGAATCTCTATCAGTAATTTCATTATTTCCAGTCAAAAGATAGTTTGTTAAAATATGTCCTGTCTATGAAAAGCTTGAAAGTGATGAAAGAGAGAAGAGACTTGTATGAACGGAGCAACAAAATAAGGACAAGAAACCGATTTGAAAAAGCGAGTTTAAATCTCGCCAATAACACTAATGCTCTGAATAACATTTAAAGACAGTAAAAAATGACGATTATGCATAAAATTACGATCGTCAATTTAATATTTTACAAATTAATATTGTCAAATTAATATTATACGCTATAGGCGTCCGAAGGGATGATTTGATTGGAAATCGTTATCGTTAACCTGTGATTTTTAGTTGCAAAATGCGACTGATTTATCAATAACCACTTATTTTGAACTCGGATGCAAACATGATATAGCATTGAATTTACATAGAGTTCCAGTCTTTACCACCATGAAAAATAAGTTACATCATTAACATGATCTAAAGTCATAATTTACCACCATTTAAACAAAATTCATCTTCCCATAACTGGAAATGAAATTCTAAAACCAAAAAATCATCTCCGAGTGCTTAAAATAGTATTTTCACATATTTGAAAACTCGAAATTATCAATTCTGACGGCTGAAAAATCTTCTCTCGAATTTAAATAATTTTTGCCAGAGAATAAAATTTGAATATGAAAAGCTTTTTCAGGTACCTAAAAGTGTAAACTGAAACAATGTACCTGAAAACCTTTAATAGGGGCTAACTTAACCCATGCCTTTACTTCCGATATGAATAACAGAAATATTTTTTGAGCTTATTACACTGAGTTCAGATGGTTGGAGCAACATATCTGGCAGTTAAGAGATTCTGGGAGGACCACTGGACAATGGAATTATACGTAAGTATTTCCTACACTTAATTTTCATGCGAAAGAAATTTGTTTTTGAAACTGCACAGTTGCCTATAAATATGAAAAATATTTGTTTTTGAAATTCTCTTTCCTTTTTGAAATTTCATTCATTGACAAATAAAACAAATATGCACTCAAACTTAAAATTAATTAACAAGGTAATATGCGTGTATTTTATTCAAGAATGAAATGAAATATTTAATGAATAACATTTGCTAATGCAAAAAATAATTGTTACTTGTAAGCAAATATTTCCTACCCTTTTTCTCGATGTAAAAAATAATTATTTTAATTTATTTATTATTCCAATTAAGATAATTCTAATCATGTAAGATTTGGAAAAAAGTTTCATGCTTGGTATAAAAAAAATCACTCCGAGCAAACTTTGATTTTGTAGAAAAATTAGAAAGAAATATCAAAATCCAACATTTAAAAAAAATCAATATTTTTTTCTTTCCCCTAATTAAAGCTTCTTTCTGGAATTCCTTATCTTTTTTTTATCAATCTACAAATGCTATTTAAATTAGAAGAGAACTTTATTAACGCAGTGCAAATTAAAATCGACTTTCAAAGAAATGAATTTTTGCAAATTACGCAGAAGTAACGCGGAAGGTTTATTTAATATTGTAACTAATAATCCACGTTATTTAAGAAACGAAAACATGCTTCATTATTCCAATTTAAAATCTGACCGGAAAATTTAGTCAAAAAAATCTATAATGATTAATTAATTTTCCGTGCTCTTGTCAGTTTGATTTCTTTTTTTGAGCGTATTCGTTTTTAGATCTTTGATTATATCTGAAAACGGAGATTTGAAATATTGTGTGATTTTTTTTCTCCCGTTTTTACAAGTCTTTTCAATAGGAATAGAAAAGTTGGATGTAAAAAATGTTTGCTGCGATGTTAAAGCATGAAATAAGTTTATTAATGAAAATTTTAGCTTGACTTCACACACAGTGAAATTCTATAATTAATTACTCGCCTTCCTTAGCGAAATATCACATTCGTATTAAATTTTTCTGCTTCAACGAAGGAAACTTTCTGTTCTTATGCAACAACGTAGGATGCAGTTCTTAGTAAGGTTTGACAAATAAAATTGAGCGATTATTTTAATTCGAATGAAATAGTGTGGGAAAAAAATTAGAGGCGAGTTTGGCAAAGTAGGACACGGGTATAGTGGAACAAAGGGAATTTTTCTTACAATTCAAATTATAAAAATTAAAAACAGAATGACACATTTTGTTTAAAATGTTTCGCAATGTTGGGGAGACTAACCACTGCCACGATTCATTTTTTAGGGAAGTTGTGTCCTTTTTTATTTCTGACTAGCTGCGTGGCTCGGCGTTGCACGGGCTACCTCTGAGCAAAAAATTAACAAAACTTGAACAAGGCATGAGAAAAAGAATTCCTTTGTATTATAAAGGATTTAATTGTTGGTTCAAAAACCTTTATTAGGGCATGGCTGTGCCCCGTGGTTTCACCCGCGTTAATAAGATAACAATCAATTAAAAAGCTATTTTAGGCACACCACGATATGACACGTATATGATAAATACATAGTAAGAAAATTACACGGAGAAACGGAAAAAATGAAAGAACCTTTTGAAAACAATTAGTAAGACTCCCAGTCTTCTTAAATATGGATAGATATGATATTATTCACTATAAAGAACGTACTTTAAAGTACTTCTGTATACACGATACTTTTAGTTTTATTTTCGTTTGGGAGTAGAACGTACTAGTTTTTTCGCAAATTAATCTCAATAATGCAACATATAGTTGTTCATATGAGAAACAATAATGACGTAAATCTATGCCTACGTTCTTAAATGTTTGTCCCTGTGGTTTATTAATGGTTACAGCGAACGAGACCTAAATGGGGAATTATATTCTTTTGAAAATAAAAGGTAAATCATTGGGAATCATTGGAATGCGAGGATTAAGCACCGTTTGACCAACTGCTGGACCAGTTACAACTATAGCAACTTCACATTTTCATGGAAATAAAAAAAACAAAACTCAATAGAAAAATTCCACGAAACAAATTATGGACTTGAATATCGAATAAACATGCATTCAAAAATCCATTTGCTGAAGACAGCCCTTTCATAGAGCCAACCAACTGGGATTTCGAGTTCGAGTCAGCGCCATTGTCGGTTGGTGCCCTCTACACACAGTTGCCAAAGCAACACTTGTAATGAACGCCATCTCTCGAGAAGAGTAGAAACTAATCCGTTGGAGCATTTCAACCATTATTATTTTTAAACTATAATAATAACCCCTTACATATATGGTAATGTTATGAAGCTTAAAGCCTTCCTAGTTAAATGGACTATTCAGCACAAAAAGCATTTTTCAATTCGAACCAGTAGTTCCTGAGATCAGCGCGTTCAAACAAACAAACTCTTCAGCTCATCACTTTATTGAGTCTTAGATACAAATTATTATTCAATAATCAGTATCAATGCATAAATTTAAATCTGAAACTTTCTTAACTGCAATCATGTAATGTTCTTTGTTTCATCAACAAATTTTGTGCAACTTGTTGCTTCTGGGATACATTGGGACATAGCTGGTGGTGCTTCTCAAGATTATAACTGACACAAGCAAAAACACCAGTGCTGAGCAATTTTTCTGGTTTTGTAGACCTTTTTAGCCTGTTTTAAATTTCCTTTCATTTCCAACCAACAGGTTCTACATATTATTGAAATAAAAAGCAAATACGTATTTCCTTCCTTAAATTCAAAACTTAACTGAGTTCAAAAAGTCAATGGCCTCAGCGTGAATGTTGGAAGAAACACCAACCCTTTCCCAGAGAAACTAAATATTATCTCTCAAAGAAAAAGCTGAAAACATTCACCTGTTTCGCTAATAGAAAGATTGTTCATTTTACCCAGTATACTTGTATAAATCTTTAACGGTAAAATACCACGAAACTCGATCCTGAACCAATATGTAAGTGCGGGGAGTTTGATGGACCTGCCTCGCGAAGACACACAAACTGAGGGGAATATGTGTGTTGAGAATATTCGGAACGTAATTCGATCACCCAAATGTCGGAGGTAGTTTTTTTTTAAAACATTTTCCTTCGGCAACCCGGAAAACTTCTAAAACAGTTCTTTCCGCGAGTGGTATTTTGTGCAAACTTTGGGCCTTACGGGTTAATGAACTCTTTACGAAGTCATTGGAAGTGAACAGTGTTGTGTGTGTGTTTGTGTGAAATTAATTGAATATTTTTGGGACTTCTCTAAAAGTCAACGACCCGCTTCAGTTTGGGGGAGCAATAGGTAGTTTACATTTCAAAAGTAAAAAGCTGCGACGATGTTTTAAGAAGATTCATTTTTACGAACTAATGCTTTGTTCGATAATAAAAATATATGAATACAAAATTGATAATCTTGTTAAATGGTTTGATAACTTTACTTTTTTTAGATGCGCTACATTATCAAGTTGATTTGTAGAAGGAATGTAAGTAAGCATAAGATATAGTAAAGTTTATGAATAGTTGCTTTATTTTTTTTCATGGAAGTTTTTTTTTTTTTCATAAAACATGTGGAAAAATTTCAGTTTTCAAATAACACATTGAAATTGATCCTTAAGTTCAAAAACAAAACGGAAAAGTTGTAGTATGAAAGACCCATGAATAAACTTTTTATCAAGATGTAGCAAAAAATCATATTTAATATTAAGAATATTTCATAATAATTGCGCGAAAAAACTTATAGTCTTATCGAAAAACTAATTTTGAACTTAAGAGTTCATTGTCTTTATTTCTTTTTATCTTATCTTTTTACTAACTGTAAGATAGTATATGTAAAAATATGTATGTATAAATCATTGAGGCTTCGAAATTCATTCAAAAAACAATGTATCCATAAATGTATACGAAGCCGAAGCTCATAGTTTTGCTATATTTTGAAGATCAAGACGTAAACAGAAACATAAAAACAAGAGAAATGAAGATGTAAATCTAAGATATAATTGAAGCTAATGAACGAAAACAGAATTTTTTTTCCTTTTATTTTTTTAATGCTTTTTTCCTCCAGTAATACTTCGTGCGAATGAGATGTTATCAAGTTATTTTATTAGGAGGCTAAGAAAAAAAAAGTCCATAATGAGTTTAAGCGCAAGCATCTCTTGCGCAAAAAATGTTCAGAGTTTGAGCTGTTTTTGTGGCAAAAAAACCTTCTCACTTTGGCAACACTTGAAGGCGAGCTCTAATAAAGTGATGAAAAAGTTAAGAGAGTTAATAATACTAATAATAAAGAAAGGGGCAAGATGAAAAAAAAAAAAAATCTTGATGATGAGTAAAAGTGACGCCGGGGTTTAAAAAAGTTCCACCTCCGGCAAAAGGCAATTGCCCTCTTCTGCAGCACTGAAGAAAAGGCTTCTCTGGGGTGGTGTGAAGTGGCATCACGAGATCTTCAGCACCCAATGAGTGACCCTCCACCGGAGGACTGAGTGGCCCTCTAATATACTCGAAGGAATTACCAGAACCTGGGGATTGGAGAGCGCAGCCGAGCACCCTTTTCGAATGGAGGATGTGTTGTAACAGTTGAGCCACACGACTCTTGGCTGCTCTTCTTTTAACCCAGAGAGATGGAGGCATAGTCAAACGCTGTTTAGCGTTTAAATATACGCACACATATGGAAAAGATGCAGGAGGGTCATTGTGGCTGCAACAATCGCTGAAGTATCATTTGGGGAAGAGAAAGGTCTCGTTTCGGAATCTTCCCGAAAAGGGTTTTCCCCTTCCTCCCTCCTGGGATATTCGAGATGCGGATTCTTTCGAGAGAGGAAGCATTTGAGCGAGGCATTTTGAGCAAGGTTCTTTCTCTTCGTTTATTCTTTCCACAGTCCAATGAAGCTGTGGAAATATGTATTGTAACGGAATTCTAGGTATATTCGTTTGCTGTGGTCGAGAAACATTTACTGATGATTCAGTGAAAAGTTTCCTTTTACTTTCTCTTCGAATTTCTTACAACCAAAATTAGCTAGAGTCATTAATGATCTCTTTAAAAGTAAGTACACTAACGTTTCAAAAGTAAATTAATTTGATATTATCGACGAAATTTTTGAATAATTTCAACAAATTTCACATTTAGTAACACATACAGGTAAAATTTGATTTTTTTACTTTTGGTTACATTGCAAATTTTTAGACATTTTAAAACACGTTTAGAAAGTGGACACTTGTCCTCTTTTCTCAGAACACTTTAAAGCATAGTTTTAGAAATAGTTTTTAAAACACTTCTGAGTATACTTTTTAAAACACTTATTTGGTTCATCAGACTTTTAAAACTATTTTTGAGGACGTATTTAAAGAATATCTTTTACATAAGTAAAAGATATTCTTTACCACTGCCACATGTCCCTTTTTTTAGAACACTGTAAAACCCATATTTTGGTACATTTTTAGAGCACTCCATATTTTTCCATCTATCTACATTTTGCCTATTAGTTTTTTCTGCTTCTTTTACGGCAATTTTCAGTGGCAGACGTCAGCCACGGCACAGTTTATATTTCTCTTTGTTCAATCAGGAACGACTGTCTTTTATGAAGGCATTCCCGATTTTAAGAGGGGGATATTCAATACAACAAAATCTTTAATAGGATCGTATTCAAATATTCTATTGACTGGTAAATTAAGGTGCTGAATTCATATTTGTGCGGCAGATAGTGAGGATTTTACCGGCGAGCCCAAATGAATTCCCAATCTGTTTGTTCTCTAGTATGCCTAATCTATTCTAAAACCTCTCAATCTCTCTTCGAATATCTGATTAAATGTTTTCACAGCTATTTTAACTGATAAGATGTAATCAATCAAAAGTGATGATGGCTTTTTCAGTTTTCAGTAAACGACCGCCAAGTTTTACGCCCATTTCCAGACGGAATTTTGGAGTCTACAAGCTGTAAGAAAGTAATGCAATAGATTCGAAAAATCTTACGCATAGTTCCATTCCAACCTCGTATATATGATTTTCATTGCAGATTTGTTACAAGAAACCTAAGATTTATCAATATACCAACATTGCCTTCTTGCCTTCTCCGTATTAATTTTTAATTCTACTTCCTTTAGATGATGGCATAGTTAATAAATTTCTAATGGACAGATGAATGAGTTTTCAGTCTTCCCATTGAAAGAATGAAATAAAAGATACAGGGGAGAATCGGGCAGAGTAAGCAGCGTTGTATTTATGCTGGTAAAAAATGTGAAAAAGTATTTCTAACTTATCCGTTAGTTTTATATCTCGCTTCTACATTTACTGGACTTGCCAGGAATAATATTTCACTTTTTTTTTTTTTTTTGGCATGAATGCAACATTGCCCCATTTTTTCCATGTCTCCCTTATCTGTTAAAAATGAACAAGCATTTTGTAATAACCCGAAGATTAATATCAAGCCATGGTAGTTTGTTTTGTTCCGATTAAAATAAATAGTAATATTCTCCCAAAATCATATAATAATTAATTGATTCGCATACTATTATGTTTTTAGCGTTTTCAAGCATTGATTTACAAACATCGGGGAAGCAGAGAAACAGAATGAAATACTTTTCTGGCTTTCTTGAAACTAAATTTATATTTACTTCTAAATTGAGCTGATTCGCGTAATGTCGAGTCAATTTCTTGGGAATTTATTGTTTACGACTTGCCCATTTATTTTGCTCGACTACGTTTTGTTATAATGCGCGTATGTATTACGTATGGTTATAATATAGACGCCTACGCATTGTTATAATATAAATACATATTGTTATGTTTTTAGCGCTTTCAAGCATTGATTCACAGACTTCGGGAAGGAGAGAAAAAGAATGAAATACTTTTACGTCTGTAGTGATTCGCGTAATGTTGAATCAATTTCTTGTGAATTATTGTTTACTATTTGCCCATTATTTTATACGATTGCGTATTTTTTCAATAAATCTTAAGTTTCTTAATTATGTTACTCCGTTTAATGTGGTTCATTTCCTACCGAAATTTGTAGAGCGTTGAGTTATCAGGTTCAAAATGGTTTTTTAACCCTTGTATTTCATTTATTATTTTTTTTAAAATGAACAGTTCTTTTTTGGACAAAAAAAAAGTTTTCTTTAATGAAGGAGGAAAAACTAATTTAAACTCATTTAGTAACTTATATGTCGTAAAAGCTGCGGTATACTTCCACAGTTATTCTTAAAATTTTATTTTCCACTTAGGTAATACTTTCGGTTTTATGTTTAAAAATTTTCAAGTTAATAAATGTCATATTATAAAAGAAACATTTTTACTATTTACTTACATTATTTTAATAAGTTAAAAGAATGATTAAAAAGAAACGCATAAGTTACTAAAATAATGTTTAAAATTTCTTCATATTAAATGAACAGTATATATTTAAAAGTTCATGTTCTAGTAATAGTTTCAATGAAATGTTTTAAGTTTCTGACAATTTTCTCTAAGATGGCTTAATACAAAATATTTCCTCGTGCTTTTTTTAAAACAAAAGTTGACCTAATATGATTATTGTTTCAGAGTGAAAAAATTGAAGCAAAAATGTACTTTAGCATAACAATTTTACACTAGAAGCGTATGGGGCAGCTTAGTAGTTACAGCCCTAGCAGTATATAATCTTATCGGCTGATGATCGGCCATTCATCGAAACCCGATGAAATTCTCATCGGCCGATGATCGGATTCGATGAATTCTCATCGGGAATTGCTCCAATATGTCTCATCGGCCAAACAGAATCCGAGCAGCAAAATCCGATGAGTTTCGAGATGAGATGTGGAGCAATTTACGAGCAGGGCAGTCCCGTGCCGATGAATTTAGGATCAATTTTGGATGCTCGGCTTATTTTCATCAGGAAAGTTTATCGGAAGGATATCGCTTTCCGATGAAAAGTAGCTCATCGAAAACCGTGCTCGGATACTGATCGGAACGATGTCATCGTGCGATACGGGATCAGTTTACGAGGAGTTCGATGATCGGCCGAGCAAAAGCCGATGAGTTGATGCTACTTGGGAGACTGTTTTGATTATTCGAACCCTTCGTTTGAAATATGAAATAATGTCGAATCTTATACTACGGTATTAACTTAGAATATTCAGAAGCTCAGAATTATATAAAGCAATTATGCAAAGTAATGCAGAAGCATCAATCAAAATTTTTTGAAAGAATAATGCTTAATTTTTTCAAAGAATAATGCTTCCTTTTAATGCGTTTGCAAATGTTAATTGAAAAGAGCACAAAAGAAAAAAAAATAGATAATAAAAAGATGTAATTTTAAGTTTAAAAACATGTTTAAAAAAGTTTTTTTTTTTTCTAAATTTATTATTTTGCTTCAAAATTAGTTTTGGAGAGCTTTTGGAAGATATTTTTAATTCTAACACAAATAATGAATTTTTCGAGCAATTTGATAAATGTTTCTGAAATAAGTTCAGCGAAAATAGTTTTTTTTAGCTTTAAAGGAAACAGCTACAAGATACTAATTTTGATTATTTGTGAAGAAATTACTCATACTTTGTATTAAATACGTTAAGGAGCCTTAACTCTGTTAAAATGGAAAACAATTCAAAGCTCCTCAAAAGTGTCCATTTTTTTCTCTTAATTTGCTAAAACGGCAAACTGAGGGCAAACTGAATATTGTTCTATTTGAAGATCAGTTATCAAATAAATTAAACAATTAGTGATTTAGGAGCATCAACCCGTACATGTATTATTTGAATTTATTTCATCGTGCCATTAAATTCTGATTCATTCTTTTTATTGTTCTTTAGGAACAAATTACCCTAAAAGTGATTTCCACAATGTCTAACGCTTTTAAGAGTGTGTCATTTACAAAACATATCGAAATCTAGTTTAGAAGTAAGATAGAATATAGTTTTCCAAAGATTTTTGTTGATGGCTTCACATTCTTGAACTTTTTGGTATTTTTTTTTTCGAATGAAAAAAAAAGAAAGAAACAAAAACAATTCTAAAAATATAATTTTTTTTTTGCTAGTTTCACATATGTGCGCGAAAAGTGCACCTCCCTCCAGCTAATTTTGTATCAAAAAGATCTTATGAGTCTCCTTCAAGCTGTTTTTAAATCTTTAAAGTAAAAAATGTTATGTACTATAATTTACTTCAAATAGGGCTGTAAAATATTTTCTATTCTTATTATAAAAATATACCACAAAATGGCATTACAACATAGGCTAGTGCTTAGAAACATTGTCATAATGACTAACGAAAGAGTTTATTAAAATATGACATTTTTTTTATTTAAAAACGAATTAAGTCGAATCTCGTGTGTGTTATGTATTATTTTACACTAACCTCCGATTGCAATATTACTCCTTTAGTAAAGTTTTATTTAAACATGTTTTGGTGTGTTCCCTTTAAAAAACGTTGTTTTAAAATTTTTATTTACATTGAAGGAAAAAATTTAAAAATAGTTAAAATCACAGTTAAATTATTTTTATTCTTTTAAGGGGAATTCCTCCTTTCCCCTTGAGCCCCCTAAAATCTGCTGCTGTAACAGTATCATAATACTCCAGAGTACGTGTATATTTAATTTATTAAAGATTAACAAAAATGAAGAAAATCGGGAAGATTTAATACTAATATAACTAAATAGCTAATTACCCAGCTTTGCCCGGCTGCTTATTAATACAACATAGTTAATTAAAATTATTTTTAACTTATTCCATGCTAAAAAGAAATAGGTGAGCCTTAAATTGATAGATCATTGTTAATCGTGATCTTTGTTTTAAAATACTCATATTTAAATGTGTTAAATTTTATCAATTTGTATGCTTAAAGGCTTATCTCTATTACTCTATGTATTCAAAATTGAAAGAAAATGGCTATTTTGTGACAAAAATGTGAATTTTGTGCTTTTTGGATTTTTTAAAAAATTCAAAACCCCACCTATGTGAATATTAGTGCATCAAGGAACCGCTGTGTCAAGTTTGATGAAAGTCCGACGAAAACTGGATTTGTATAAGGAACAAACATACAAACAAATATATATACGTATATCCATTTATATATATGTATATTGATTAACAAGATTTCAACTATACTTTAAATTCATTCATAAATATAGTTGATATAAAACTTGCAGCAAAAATTTAAGCAGATCCTAATCATCTTTCGTACGCCGTCAAGTATAAAACGCAACTATGTATCTCGCGTTAATTAAAAAGAAAAAAAATACATGTATGGGGAACTTCGGTGATGTCTTTATATTAATACATTCAAAATTTTCTTTTTCTTCGTGAACTGGATGATACAACATCTTAGATTTTCAATTTGTGCTTGTACATTAACGATTCTTTTTGTACTTGTTGAGAAAAAAGCTGATCCGCACGAGAGATTGGATAGTCCCTGGAACAACTTAACTTGATGGCGTTGTTCTGTAAACTTAGCAGAATAGCTTAGTTTAGAGCACCTTTTTTCCCGTTTTAGGTAATTTTTTTTTTAACAGTTTTTGCTGATTAGTTTTCTTTTCTTTTTTGTTTTAAATGTTTAGTCCCCTCTGTGTTAATTGCTTTTTTGAGCGACTGCAAATTAGAAAGGTGCTTGCGGGGCAAAACGGGTGGGACATGGTGAAATATTTCATATTGTTTACATATTCAAGTATTTATTGAACTATTTAAGCATTCATTCAATTTTCAATTCACTTTCTTTCCTTTATTTAATAATTCTTCTGTTTATTCAGTTTATTCATTCAATCACTTACTTTCCGTTTCATTTCCTATTTTGTGAACTCATTTATTATTTTTTCATGTATTAAATACTTCATTTATTTATTCTTTTATTGTTTCCCCAGTTATTCATTAATTCATTCAGTATACGTTTTATTTACTTATTCATTTAATCAAAAATATTTTAAATTATCAAGCAGAAAATATTTAATTAGAAAGTATTTTTCTTTTCAAGTTGCTCCATTAAAAGGAAAAGTGAAAAATGTCCCCTTTTTTTTGGAAAGTACAAATTTATGACTAAAAATAAAAAATAATGTTTCAGTGCAAACTTTATTATAAAACACATTGTTCTTTCTTTTTGTACTGTAATTATCAAGACAAATTTCCCATTTGTTCATTTCGAAAAAAGGTTAGTTATCTTAACTATTTCAGTTTGTCCCACAATACCCTACATAGCTATCTAATGATGTATTTCATTTTAAATCGGTGAATACGGATTATTTATTGGGCATAATTTTAATGAAACATATTAAATTTAAAATTGTGTTCTATGATCTACAATTCTCAACATAAGAGTATACAATTAAGAGCCTTTTTTTTTTCTCTCTCTCTCTAAAGTTTTGTCTTTTGTATTGTTTAACAGCAGCATTCAGGCTTGGTTACATTCACCCTGTCAACTCCTTTGTATCTATTAAGCCCTTAGATTGCTACTAAGCCTAATACTATCATGAAATATGTAATTATAAGTAGCCGTAATTTTTAACTGCTCACATCGTTTTAAATACATTTTAAAACCGTATGAGTTTCATAAGTTTAGTTCTCAATCACTCATGAGCACGAAATATTTGTGATAGACTGTTGCATATGTAACAATAGGGGCTGCACTGTAAAAAAACGAATGTTGTTTTTACAATATAATACAGCTAATTTTATAGTAATAAACTATTTTTTATTCTTATTTTTACAGTACTAAACTAAAATTTCTAATTTTACAGTAATAAACTAAAATTGCTAATTTTACATTAATAAACTAAAATTTCTCATTTTACAGTAATAAACTAAAATTGATAATTTTACAGTTTATTACCGTGCATTTCACAGTTTTAAACTGGAACCTCTGTTGTTACTATTATACTGTTGTTTGTACAGTAAAATACAGCTAAATTTTACAGCAATAAACTGTAAAATTGCTAACTTTACAGTAAGAAACTGCAAAGTTGCTAGTTTTACAGTTTATTACTGCGCATTTTAGTTTTAAATTGGATCCTCGGCTGCCAATATTATACTGTAAAAACAACAGTTCATTTTTTGCAGTGTGGGCTTCGTGTACTGGAGGCAGTGGGTTCGATTCCCACTGATGCCCTGGGAGGAAATCCTCTCTTTACACTAAATCTTTCGTGTGTTTTTTTTCCTGCATTTGAAATAAATAAAGAAGTCCAACCTCTCGAGACAGAGGCACCTAATATTTCCCCAAAATTAAATTATGGACACGTGAACAACAACGTATGTATAACAAAAACATTTTTTAATTATCGAAAGAGCACCGTTGAAAGAGACAATTCATATCTGGATACAGGGAATTTCAGAAAAGCAAACATGAAGGGGAAATATGCTAATTAGAACGTTATTTAAACCGCTCCCCGCCAATAGCTTACCCCCAAAAGAGACCGCAACGGTTAATCTACATCCTCTTCCAAACCCTTCCCCGCCGAGGGTTTTGTCTAGAGACAGTTTTGGTTCAGGTATTTAATAACATTTGTTTATAACGTACTTTTAAATGTTTTATTTTAAGAATTTGACACAAATTGTTATACATAAAAAAAAAAAAAAAAAAAAAGCAATCGCCCAATGGAATAACTAAAACAGAAATCTATACACCTCAAAAATGTCTGTTGTTTTTACAGTATAATACAGCTAATTTTATAGTAATAAACTGTAAAAGTTGCTAATTTTAAAGTAATAAACTGTCAAATTGCTCATTTTACAGTAATAAACTAAATTTACTAATTTCACAGTTTATTACTGTGTATTTTACAATTTTAAATTGAAACTTCGGTTGCCCGTATTACACTGTAAAAAGAACAGCTCATTTTTTGCAGTGTAGAATCAACTTTGTAAATACAATTGATTCTGTAGTTCAAGGATCTTCATCTTCTACCCGTGCTTCCCAAATTTGCTAATCGTTTATTCGAAATTTTATTTAAAACGTTTCATTTTAATAACTAGTCTCAAACCGTTCATCATTTCATCGAAAATGTTAAATACAAGAGCTAAAACCAACATATGAAACTGCAATCAAAAAAGGAAAAAAATGAAAAGAAAAGAAACACCGTCGAACTAATTCAAAGATGAAACTGAAATAAAGAGAAGCAACTAGATGAAACAAAAAGTTCATTTCATCAACTTTGTGCAGTTAAAGCAACTTTTATGGCAGTATGCATTTAGTAATCGTTTCTCTAAAATGTTTTATTTAATTTGTTTATGTTTAACTATTAATATAGCTATCTACATTGTTTCACATTTACTCGAAACTCAAAATATAAGAACTGAAATCAATAAACGATTAAAAGAAATAGACAATTTAAATAAGCTAGATAATTTTGAGTTTTTTTATTTTAAAGCTAATAATGTTTAATTTCATTTACTTCGTTTTGTTTACATTAATGGCAAATACAATTTTGACAAAGATTTAATTTCCCATTTAAAGTTTCATTGAATAATACGATGAATATGTACATAAAAATAATTGCAGAAAATTGTGGTTTCCTTTAGTGAAAATATTGTCCTTTTTTCCCAAAATATATTTCAACTCATTAATTGCAATTAAGGTTTAGGTACATCTTTTACTGTGTGAAAGAAAACCTCTGAAAGTAATTTAATTGCATTTCCTTTGAAGATTTTATTTTAAGACTTACGTTAAGCCACTTTGAAGTTTCTATTACCGTTAACTTTTACAAACTTACGCAACAAAAAAGAAATATTTATCAGACATTAAGCTTTAGAACGATTTAAAATGCTCGCTATTGCACAAACACTTTAGAACAGAATGCATTCATCAATATATGAGGACTACTTTGAGTACATTTATCAAAATGCATAGTTTAAATTTTCTTTTGATTTTTGTATTAGGGTCTAAAACGTACTGAATCAAAAAAAAAAAAAAAAAAAACAGCTTTTAAAATGTTCTTTTACTTTTATATTGAAAAATTTCGCCAAACTTTAACTGCATCAATATTATATTTATAGAAATCCTTAATTGATACTAGTTGCACTAGTTACAGTCAGTTTTTGAAAGATTATTTTTCTCAAAATTATTGAAATTTACTTTTATTACAATTATTATTTTTTTAATTTGGTCTCTTTCTTGTGACTTAAAACTTAGTTTTCCTGCCCAATGCAAATTAAAACGGCATTAATTGCTAATAGAGAAAACTTCATGATTTATAAGCGCATTATTCCAAAATTAAGTTTTATTTCGGAAGAATTTAAATTAATGTATTTTTCTCAGAATATCAACCTTATTAAACCTTGTAATTTTAGAAACTGAAAATCGTACAGACAAAAAGTGACATCGAACGAATTTGAAGGATTTTCTTTCGTTCCTAACTAATTTCTGATTATATTTAGAGCAATTTCATAAAATTAAATTAGGAAAAAAATATTGTGATTTATTTTTATAAATCTTTGTATCATCTAGTCCATACTAAGCGATAACTAACTATAAGTTTGAATTAAAATGCAGTCATAATGCTCCCAAAGCTCCTTAAGTCGACTATCCATTTTAATCAAAGTAATTTTATTAAAGTCACCCATCAGTATTTTTTCTCAGGTAAAAACTTCCATTCCTTGCATCTTTGACCAGGTCATGGACTCCTAAATCGTAACCCATTCCTTTTATGCTGAAAAGTGCTTAAAAACATCAGTTTAACCTTTATCAATGATTTGTGCATCAGAGAATCTGATAACTGTTTAGAAGAGTTCAGAAGATTAAATCTTCTCATTTTGAGGCTACCCCCACAGCCGCATTTCAATGAAGAATTAGGATGATCGATTTTTGGAAACATTCAAGCAAAAAAAAAAATAAATAAATAAAATAATAATAATAATAAATAAATAAATAAATAATAAATAAATAGATAAAAAAAGGGTGATGAAAATTATGATCTTAGTTAAATTTTGTTTTCACAAAATGGTAAAAATAAATTTTTGATTATTATTCCAGGGACAACCACCTTATCTTGTCTGTATGTTAAGAGCACAATTTCTGGAAGATTTTAATTTTAAAAATTTTAATGTGTTATAATTTTTGATAATATATTGAATTGAAACGAAAAATAAGGAATCGAAGGAGAGAAATAAGAGTTTAGAAGAATGTTAATTAAGCTCTTTATTTTCATGCATGGAAGCAAGTGTCAGACCAATATTATAGTTATAAGGACGTACCTATAGTTTATCCGATTATAGGCATTTGTGTTTCTTTAGAACGGAATCGCAATTTTTTTTTTTTTTTTTTTTTTTGTGGCGATAAAAATTGATAAATGTACAATTGTCACTTTTTCTTAAACGTCTCCAGAGAAGGTTAACTTCAAACTTTATTCGGGATTCAGTTATTTAAAACCACCTTGTGAACAGCACGTTTAATAAAGAGATTATAAACTTTTGGTCCATTATAGATGCTCAAGATATTTCTAGGTTTAGTGACCTTTTTGGTCATTTAGAACACAAAAGCAGTAACTTTTTGTGGATGTCAAAGTAAACGGTTATACTGTTTTGACTCAGAGCATTTTAACTGCCTCCAATGATAGGATGCATATTTGTTCAGTAGCACTCTTTTAGATTTACTTAGCATGTAACCATTTCGCTTACAACTGGTGAGAGAGTTATACTATGATATTATAACTCTCTCACATTTAGAATGTGTAAACAAAGAAGACCTACACTACATTCAACATCATGTCACTTGACAGTTGTTCAAAGTCAAAGATACGAAGATTATTTGAAATAGTTAGAAGCAAAGGAATGTAAGTGAACTTTTTCAAGTTTTGAATAAAATGCAACCAATGTTCAAACTGTTGGTAGGCTCAAATTGAAAAGTTTTTCTAATTTATAGCAGTACTTTTTAGGAATAATATTACCAGCTCTAATCCCAAAACAGTTGAAAGTTTCTCTTACTATTTGTACTCGCTATCTTCAAACAATTGAAGGGTTTGGTAGATGAAGGGGCTGTGTTGCATTTTTTGAAAATACAATCTGCACATAGTTAAGCAATGGATACAAGTAAGCAAATAAAATTGGTACATTAAAAAAAAAATAGATGTCATTAGACTAATTTCATACGAAATGGCTGTTATAATAATATTTTGAACCTAAAATTACTCTAAATTAAGGTTTTGTTATTATAAATCCTTCATCTCCCGAGCCCTTCAATTAATTTTGTCACTTACATCCCTCTGCTTTCTACTCACCCCTTTTCTTGATTTAATAGATTGAGTATTTCACAGAAATTGAACAAGAATTGAGAGAAAAGTAAATGGAGAAGGGTACTCACTGGCGAACCTCGGGTCCGGCGCCGTACTGTACCATCCGGGAGCGGACTGCCGGACGTCCCCGTAGTGTGCCGAGATGTCCGTCCCGTTGCAGTACTGGGTCGGGAAGGTGTTGGGGTGCGAAAGCTGCGACATGTGCATGTAGGGGTTGGTGACGGGCACGTTCATGGCTGCCTGCGACTGGGGGCTCCTCGCGTACGCGGACCCGAGTCCCGAATTCTCTGCCGCTGCAGCGGCGGCGGCGACCGCCTTCTTGTAACTCTCCTCCAAGGGGCTCAAGATGTCTGTCACGGAAAACGGCGTAGAGTGCTTGGGACTCAGGGACATTGCTTCCCGGAAGCCAGAGCTAGAGATCTAGCCCCCACTCGGAGAGTGGCCTCGGAACAGATCTCTGCTGCTGTCTCTTTTCAACTCTACTGCGGACCTCGCCTTTCGTCTTGGCCAAGAGTTGGAAAGTCAAGTTTCCACCTGAAGACAAAGGTTCGGCAAGAGTCTCGTCGATCGGACGCAATCAGTTTCTACAAGTTCAGTCCTCTTTTGACACCATGGTGCGAGTCTGATCCATGGGAAATTGATAGACTTTCTTTTTTTCTTCTTTCTCTTCGTGATTATCAGAAGGATCAGGAACTATTTCAAAAATAATTTTCTTCAGTTGGTAACTTTTTCATTCCAACATCCAAGCCGACTTCGGTATCAAAACTCATAAAACTATTACTATATTTTCACTTTCATTCAAAACTCAAATACGCTGAAATCGTCAACTGTGAGTAGTTAGAGGACTTTGAAGAACCACAAGTCTTTGACAGTAAACTAACACGCAAGCAATTTAAAAAGCCAGCTGAGCTACTTCAACCTTACGTGACGTCGGGTCGTTCTACTCATACGTATAAGTGCGGATTGCATTCAGGATGGGGGTGTCGATGGACTAAAACGGTATCAGTAGGACCAATAGGCTCTTGGTGAGTCGTTGACGTTTCTTGGATCAGCGCATGCGCAGAGAATGACGTCCACAATTGCAATATATTTTTTTTTATTCCCCCGCTGGACACTTCCGACGGTGGAAAGTACAAGCCGCAAAAATCTCCCCCGACGCGCGATTTTTCTGGAAAGTGGCAAAGAAATTTTTTAGGCACCATCTACCACGAGATGTGCCGGGATGACGAATGAGTGAATGATAAAGATGACTCGTGCGAGGGGTGTTCGAGGAAAAGGGGGTGGAGCCCACTTGACTCAAACGAACCAATAAGGAAGGGCGCAGGGAGACACGCTCCCATTGGCGTGGTCTGTCCGAGTACTCTTGATCAATGGAAGCAGTGCTGCAGTTGTAGCACCTCCCAAGCATCCGCGAGAGGAACGAGGACTATTTTGGATGAGGAGTCGAGGGGATGACCACAAATGACCCAAACACTTTCGTCGGCAGAGATCAACTTGATTGATAGAAAAGCCGCTCTCGAGCGCGACGATCAAGTGGCGGCCGCAATTTAACCCATCACAGGAAATGCATCCCTCCGCTCCATTTCACATTTGGTTCTTTTTTTATATTCAAAAACGATCAGTGATGAAGTTTAGAATTCATCAAAACTTCAGTTCAAAAACGAGATAAAATACTTTTTTCTCTGCGGTGAATATAGTTTAAAGGACGATTGAGTTCATCGCTTTTTGAAATTTATTAAATATTGCCAGCGACATTGATGTGGTAATATATTTATGCGCCATACTTATTTCGAAGTTTAGTTTTTACGTAACATTCTATTTTAAACAAAAATAATGTGTTTCAAATGCGTTTTTTATTGATAAAGTGCTTCGCATTGCATTTCAAAACTTGTGTGTGTGTGTGTGAATGTACATGTACACACTTGAAGTTAAAGATTGAAATTTTAACTTGAAGAGATTCTAATTGTTTGCGCTCGTATTAAAAATATATATTTCGTAACTAACAATAAAGTTTGATGGAATGAGAATTTTGTTTAAAAAATATATAAAATAATAGTAATAATACGTTTTGGTCAACCAAAAAAGTTATTATTTTGATATTGACAGTTCTGTTTAAATTCTTTCAGTTTTAAGCACCCAAAACTTATGAATTTGTATCTTAATCTTAAAAGCTGAAATTATTTCTGAATGAAGATTTTTTAAGTTACCTTTAAAAAAATAGCATTTCAGTTCTTTTTAATTAACTTGAGATAATATTTGAATACTCATTCCCCCCCCCTTTTTTTTTTAATAATGATTTTTATCACGAATTTGAAATTTTGCTTGCTTTCTTTACTTTTACTTCAGTTGTCATTATTTTTTCCTTTCTTCCCATTCACTCTTCTTCCTTTTTTATCTAATTTAATAATATTTTTACGAAAAAAAATTCTTAATCCTATCTCTTTTAATAAAAAAAAAAAAAAACACATTTATTTATTTAAATCTCATGTCTTCATATCCTTTTTTTTGGCATATGTATAATGCATACATTT